>JAHUUD020000035.1:0-302500 GCA_020010945.3 Muscidifurax raptorellus
CTCCTCTCTCTCTCTCTCTCTCTCTCTCTCTCTCTCTCTCTCTCCTCTCTCTCTCTCTCTCTCTCTCTCTCTCTCTCTCTCTCTCTCTCTCTCTCTCTCTCTCTCTCTCTCTCTCTCTCTCTCTCTCTCTCTCTCTCTTCTCTCTCTCTCTCTCTCTCTCTCTCTCTCTCTCTCTCTCTCTCTCTCTCTCTCTCTCTCTCTCTCTCTCTCTCTCTCTCTCTCTCTCTCTCTCTCTCTCTCTCCTCTCTTCTCTCTCTCTCTCTCTCTCTCTCTCTATCTCTCTCTCTCTCTCTCTCCTCTCTCTCTCTCTCTCCCTTCTCTCTCTCTCTCTATCTCTCTCTCTCTCTCTCTCTCTCTCTCTCTCTCTCTCTCTCTCTCTCTCTCTCTCTCTCTCTCTCTCTCTCTCTCTCTCTCCTCTCCTCTCTCTCTCTCTCTCTCTCTCTCTCTCTCTCTCTCTCTCTCTCTCTCTCTCTCTCTCTCTCTCTCTCTCTCTCTCTCTCTCTCTCTCTCTCCTCTCTCTCTCTCTCTCTCTTCTCTCTCTCTCTCTCTCTCTCTTCTCTCTCTCTCTCTCTCTCTCTCTCTCTCTCTCTCTCTCTCTCTCTCTCTCTCTCTCTCTCTCTCTCTCTCTCTCTCTCCTCTCTCTCTCTCTCTCTCTCTCTCTCCTCTCTCTCTCTCTCTCTCTCTCTCTCTCTTCTCTCTCTCTCTCTCTCTCTCTCTCTCTCTCTCTCTCTTCTCTCTCTCTCTCTCTCTCTCTCTCTCTCTCTCTCTCTCTCTCTCTCTCTCTCTCTCTCTCTCTCTCTCTCTCTCTCTCTCTCTCTCTCTCTCTCTCTCTCTCTCTCTCTCTCTCTCTCTCTCTCTCTCTCTCTACTGCCCTCAGTGCTCAAAATTTGTGGAAAATCCAAGACTACTAGCACATGCTGTACATTACACATAAGAAGATTACCTTTGCTTTCTGATACTAGATAATTATTTAAAATGTTGAAATTAATGAACCCTGAAGTTAACTGTTCAGGAATTTTATCCAATTTATCTCTAAGAGATGTAAACGGTATTACAGTCGAATCTTCAATAATAGTTTTAGTAAATATATATGCGAATCCGCGACATATTAACCCATTAAGGCCCATGCCTAAACCAGCAGGATAACAATAAAACTAACTATTAGATCACCTGCTTTTGTGAAAAAAAGTACTCGTTTATTTTCTCGAAATTCATTGTTTAACAATAATTGTTTAAACAAATAAAAATTTAAGTTGCAAAATTGACAAACTAATATCGCCAATCTATTCCAGAGGAAAAAACAAGAAGTAAATGTGGAGTAAGTTTTTTTGATTGCAGGCTTAGTTCTTTTACAATAACGCTATAAACAATTCACATTCGATTTTTCAAAGAAAAGTGGCTTCTGCACATGCCTATAAGCTTTGCCTGATGTCTTATTTATACAAAATAGTAAATATATATTAGTTTTTATAATTATTGGTACGTGGCTCTAACTATACAATTTTTTACTCGCAACAAAAAAGTACGCTTTGCATAAAGGGATGTCGTTTGAAGCATCGATACGTATATTATTATAGAGTATATTCCTTTAGATTCACATTTTTCTGACTGCAAAAAAAATTCTACGATACTCATCACTAAAGGTATTCTACTTTTTTCGCTGTGTTTTTTAATTGATATTGATAAATATGGCTAGAAGGTCCTACCTTCGAGTGCAAGATTTAGTCGACGAAGATGAGTCTTCCTTTTAGTCAGCACTGTGATATTGCTTTTATACCAGTTGAAGATTCAGGTTCTGACAATGATTCAGACTCTCATCTATATGTCTCTCTAATCTATCTATCTCTATCTCAATAATATTTTCTTCTAAATTGTGTTCTGTCAATGTCTCAGCAGATTTCTCTATAGATCCTTTGTTCGTAAAATCAGCTCTGCAACGAGACATCAGTCTCGTGCAAAACATACACAAAACGGCCACACACATGAGCGAGCGAAGGACGAACCCGCACGTAAACAACGCGAGCACAAGCCGAATGCTCACGTATAGCAACACGTGCTCGAGCGACGCGATAATTAATTTATAGCTCCTCACGGAAGCATTTTTTTATCTATAACATATAGATACTTTCTTTTATAAAATTTTCTTAAATTTTCATTAAAAATACTTTCAAAGTCATATATATATATATATATATATATATATATATATATATATATATATATATATATGTTATACGTACTCCATAAGCCATTGAAACCTTAAAATCAGGATTTGAGAAGGTTCGATCATCCAGACCCTGACCAAAAAATTCTTGGAAATACCTTTTTTTAGTCTCAAAGTACTTGTACAAGTGTCGTTATATCACAAATGTTTATGTCCAACGCTCACCACCAACAGATTTATACAGTTAGTTTGCATAAAAAAAAGACATTTTTTCAATAAAAAGTTGATATTGCATGAGTATATCTTACTAGAAATAATTTGTAAAAAAACTTTTAACAAAAGTAAAAGGTTAGGCGAGTTTCATCTATTCCGCAAATTATTATGCAGCTGAATCAAATGGTTTGCTGACCCATTTAATAAACTACTTATAATAAATCTGTTATAATCATCTCAAAATCATTGTTACCAAATAAAAATGTAATAGCCATAGTTATATTTTAATTCAAATAATTATGTTAATGATAAATAAAAATTTGACAACGACATAACGGATAAAAAAAGAAATGAAATCAATAATAAAATTATTTTAATAATACTACAGCAATTAAAAATTGTGGTTTTCTATTCTGAGCCGAGTCGGATAGTTGATAAAAATATACAAGGAAATTACGGATAAAAAAAGAAATGAGATCAATAAGAAAGTCAAGTTTATTAGGAAATTATTTTAATAATAATATTGTATACAAAAAGTGTTGTGTTCAATTATGGGCTCAATCGGATGTTGATTACAAAACTTAAGAGTGATGTAAGATCAGTTAACAAAAACTTAAGTAATATATTGCAGTAACGTTCAGCATATTTATTAAAAATAGTTGTATATACATATATATATTATATTATCAAAACTTTTTTCCACATTTCTTAGAAAATTGTTATTTGAATATATTCGAATTCCATTAAAAAATAAATTGCTGTTTATAAAAAAGATAATACTTAATATGATTCAACATTTTACGTATCAAACCTTAAATATAAAAGAAACAATTACTTTATTAATGTACATTATATTTTGGATACTCAAAAATTTTGTATGCAAACCAGTAATGCAAAAAGTTGACATATTTTTAAGTAACGTTTTGTCACTTATATAAAATAAGTTTGTAAGTTCTTCGCAAGTGAGATATTTGAATCAATTTTAAATGCACTTAAATATTCTAACGTGAGAACTTGTTTATTGATGATTCAATTAAATATGATAAAACTAAATTAGAATTTATAATTGATAAATTAACAGGTGAAATGAAAGCAGAATGAAATTAGCAAAATTGAGTTAAAAATGTATGTTCGCTCGGCAGCTTGGCTCGAGTCAAAGTGCCATGAGGTAGTGTGGCTTGGAGACGCTCGAAAGTATTTCCTGACCTCCCACGCGTCTCCAAACTCTACTTCCCCACGCTGACGTCACTGCGTCTACACTTGACGCACTCATTACGCCTTACGGGACCTGGCAAGGGTGCAAGTGTTTAAACTGCAGCGTGAGTTTGCACGTGCGGTCTTGCGCAGTGGAGAGCAAATTGTTTAGATCAGCGAGATTCTTGGCTACCTGATACTTTTGTGGCCTTGAGTCTCGCTGTACCTTTTATGTGTAGAACTTTCTCGATTCCATATTCAAAGTAATTCTTCGAATATAATTACAGGAAAATTGTCACATAACATTGAAAACGTTTGTCGTCCCCGACAAACTTCGCGGGTCCTGCGGGTGGTATGGTTCAGTTGGTGGTCCATAACGAGTAAGGTTCAATGATGTGAATATATCACTTAATGGAAAGAAAATTTAAAGCCTCCAACAAGAACAAGGGCGAGCATGTTAAAGGGATGGTTTGTTATAGTGCATTTTAGTTTTGTAAGTTGGAGCAAGTATATTTTTATGACACGTAAGCGTGATTGTTCAACCAATCGTTTGTTTAGTTTGCGGGATGTGCCGTCATACCCTACACAAGATCTATATGTTTTTTATCTTGGCAGTTTGTGCGTTTTTCCTTTTTTTTATGTTTATACATGTACTTTACGTTCATTTGTCCCTCGCTCGAGTTCGCATGGTGTGCCCCGCACATGATCTATGTGATGTTTATCATGTGCGCGGCATGTGTCCTTTCGAATGAATTTCATTCTCTTGTTCGCACGATAGGATAGATTTATTGGGTGGGTCGTCTCCTTCATGTCTTTGATTTGAGCTGTTTTTTAGTGTTAAATAAAAAGAAAATAAAGAAAAATCATTGAAATCGATTTTGGCAGTCACCACTTACCTTTTATCGAATTATTTGGTCCGTGGTCCATGGTCCTTTACAATCTATCTTAATTTCTATTTTGTTAGTATTGTTAGTTTTCTTTACTTAATATATTATTTGTCTTGTATTTTTTTGTAAATCGCATATACATTAAAATTTTTAAGCATTTTCATTTGTTAGTACTTACTTCTAGGAATGTTATATCTTAGCCTATAATTTGAGATGTAGTTAGTGGGGTTCTGAATTAGATGGTCCGGGTATATTAAGAAAATATAAAATATAATTTATTATACATTAATAATAAAAAAAAGTTACATATTAAATGCAATGTTTTTGGTCTATTGCTTGGTTTACTATAGGAAATTGTGGTCCTTTTTTTCTGAATTAAGATTGATGGTCCAATTTTCTCGTCTGCTATGCTTTGATCAAGCAGGGTTTTCATTGGTCCCTCTTCTGTGATTGATTCTCCTAACTCTATTAGGAGTTGGTCCAACGAATCAAAGGATATGAGACCTGGCTGGTCTTTCTGATCGTCTGTTGATACTTATATTGCTGGGCCACAAGCTTCGGCTGCTTTGCATTCTAGCATGTGTTTGCCATGCTGAATGCATTTGCAAAACCTCTGGGTTTTGCAGGCTGCAGATCCTGACATGTTCCTTTCGGTTTCTTATGTCTACCATTTGTCCGCAGACTTTATGTTTTTTTCGGTAAACGTGCAGACCTTTGGGGATGTGTCTCCTACTCGCCTACCTAGGCTTGTAGGCCTGATTACATTGGTCCATTGCTCTTATTGTGTCTTCGTGCTTGAAGAATTGGACGAAGCCCATCTTCCTTTTGATGCCAGGATTATTGTCTTGGCCTTTCATGATTACTTCATACATGTGGTCAATTGGACCAAATTTTACGAATTCCTTCAGGAATTCTTCCGTGGAATATCCCAAAGGGACCAGTACGCAGAAGCGCAGCCTTAGGTGTCATCTAATTCCCCTGTTATCATTGCTGGTTCCGGAATTGGTCTCTGGCTGGGTCTGAGACTCGGCTGTGGTTCTCCCTGTTGTAGTCCTGGTTCTTGTGCCTTGACGTTATCTTGGGTGCTTGCTGGTCTTTCGTACGAGTTGTACATCAGTGCAGCAGCTATTGCGTCTTCCTCTTCGTTGTAACGGACCTTAATGGTCCGGGTATGGTGGACTTATGAAATTAAAGGTCCGTTACACACATTCCGAAAATTCTCAGCAGCTCCATCACTTTGTTCGAGTCTCCGATAAATTCCAATAGGGCCTGCTTTGATCCACGCCTCTCCACTTTAAGGATTCTTATTTGTTTCAGCAGCTCTGCTGGTTGGATCTCCATTTCTGAAACATAAGAAATAAAAAGAAAATTCTTTATTATATGGGTCCGGGTACGGGTACTTATTATAGCCCTTATTTCATATCATGCTTGGTCATGCAACATATATTGGGTCCATAGTATATGCAATTCGGGTTCCTTTTTAATGGGATATGAGATTGTCAACTTTCCACCCTTTTTCTTTCTTTTTGTTATATTGTGAGTGCAAGTGTGTTGTATGTGTTGCTGGGAATGAGGTTACAAATTTCGCTTTATGTGATGGGTGTGTGTTTTGATTCGGGTTGGGGTAAGGCTATTGAAGATAAGGTAGGGTGTGTTTTGATTGTTGTTTAATCCAGGGTCCGGGTTTTCATTCGTCCACATTCATCTGTCCACATACACTCTCAGCATTCTTTTCGCTCTTTTTTTAAATTGTTGGTACGGATAGGATTTGAGACTCCACTGGTTGGTTGACCTTTCTTTCTTCCAAGCTTTCTAAGTACGCCAGCGTGTTCTTCAGTTCATCCAGAGTTGGTGTTCGATTGCTTTGTGGTGACTGTTCTGGGTCTCTAAAAGTGATTTAAATCTATCTAAAGAGTATTTACAGTAGTTTATCTATTTAGTCTCTATAGAGATTTAAATCTATCTCCTTTTTGCAAAATGGATGGAATTTGGTCTCCATCTCAGTTTTGCTTCGCATTTGCTTTCTTGGTTCTGCAAAGGTTGCTTTGTAGATAGGGTTGCTTTTCTTCCTTGCTTCTTCAGGGTTTCGGTCCTTGAAGTATTGCACATATCCGTTGGATAGACGTCCTTTCGTATATCGTTCAGTTTCGTAGTACACCATCAGTCCGAATTAAGCAAAGTGTCTGAAGAATGCTTCGTCCTTTTCTTTGTCTTTGCCTTCCCAGGGTAGTAAACAGAATAGTCCGTCTTTGCTGAGTTCATTATTGTGCTGCGTGTTGGTTACGACATGCACTTCTGACTTCACGATGGGTCCTCTTTTCGTTGAAGCTAGCATATTTTCTCTTGATGGTCCAGCTATTAACTTTGTGAGTCGTCTGTGTTTGTTTTGCTTCATTAATGTTACCTTTAGTTCGTCGGCTTTTGTTGCCTGTTTTTCAGTACCAAAGCAGAGTGTGACTTTCTTGCTTTTTGGGTCCGTCCGATGGTCTTTTACATATACGGCATATGATGTGCTTGTGTATTCAAATTCTTTGACTATGGTCCATAGAGGTATATTGATGTCACAGAACATTGAGGTGTTGGTTCGAGTGTCTATAGTGTCCTGGTCTGTAAAAAATACGTTTTTTTCTAATAGGATCCTAAGCTAAAGATTCTATCGCGTATAAGGGTTCGAGTATCTGTTCGGTAATTTGCTCAATGGTCGCCTTCTGCGCGGTTTTGAAGATTGTTTCGGGGTATTTTCGGTGTCGATGGTTTAGGATTGTCTATCAGAATTGTTTCTGCTTCCGCGTTTGTTGGGACTTTATTGCTATTCCCAGCTGAGTGCTCTACCAGATAAATTTTGCTTTTTGACTTTGATTTTGACTTTAGTATCATTATTCCACGTTTCATCCCTATTATTACTATTATTATTATTATTATAACTACTAGTTGGAAAGTCACGCTAACATACACCAAATTATTTGTATGATAATCCCGTCTTTTGTGATGTTTGATCTCGTTTAATTCACTAATCATTTGTCCCAAAGGTTATGCTTGTTTCTTTTATTTCCTTTTGTATTTCACGTAAGGTTTGATGTATGAGCCCTATCAGGTCCAATCCTAGAGCATATTTACATTTGTTTTCTGCTATTCTTGTTATTCAGTTATTGTAAACGGCTTGATACGAGTCCAATGGTTTCTGTATCTGCATGAAATCGTCGACGTTGATGTAGATTTTCCAGTCGGCGTCCTTAAGGGGAGAAACCACCTTCAAAATCTGAAACAAAAAATTCAATATTATATTTTAATTTTAAAATATAATTGAGAAAGAGTCTTTTCCTATAAAAGTACTTACAATAAATATTAAATATCTAAATTTTTATTATATTTCAACTTGATATGCCTCCCTAGCAAAGCAGACTAGTTTCGATGACTTTTTTCACTGTCCGTAAGATTCAAAGTGTATGCATGGTTGGATTGGGCTAAAATTTTGTGGAGATACTCTTTATACGTGTACTTTCAGTACGAACGGAGGAATTTTTATTTGAGCTAGTATAAGTATATTTTTGTTTAAATAATAGCAATATTACACCTATTTTGCAATAATTTTATCACTTTTATTGGTGTTGAATCAATTCTACTCGTTCAATTCAAAATTCCTCCGCTCATACTGTAAGTACTCCTCTAAGAAGTATCTCCACAAAATTTGAGCCCAATCCAACCATGCGTTCCCTTGGAATCCTACGGACAGTGAGCTAAAATTCAGAAAAACAATATTATGAGATATCTAACAATTAAGATTTAAATTATATTAGCTATAATTAATACTTATCTAATATGTTCAGGATCTTATCTCCTCTTTCTAATGCATTAGATAAGCATATCCTCCAAATGGCACCAATATTCCACGGTTGGCTTGGGTTGAACCGCTCTTTTGTTGTTGCATGATCTGAAATCAGAAAAAAACACAACAATTAGCAATTTAAGTACACTGCACTTATCACACTTAACTCAGTTAATAATACTTATCTTTTTTTTGTCACATATACAAAGCATTGTAGTCATTTATTGAGTCTGCTACACATCCATAACCTCACCTGTCACTTTTGACAGAGACGGCTCATGTCAGCTCTGCAAAGAATAAAATAAAAAATTTACATTTTAGAGGGAATAAATTATATTTATTTATTTATTTTATTAAATAAATTAAATAATAAATACAAATTAGTGGCAATAAAAATATAATCATGAGTTAAAATCAAGATTTATAATAAATACCTTAGTGGGCTCCTGCTGCATATGATTCCTCTGAGATTCCTTCTCGTGTTTTTCTTCTGATAGTCCGGGCCTCTACGGTACTGCTTAATGTTTTTCTTTCTGCATCAATGAGTCTGGCATCATCACTCGTATTGGTCTAATCCACTGCTGCACATCCTGGGCTGATGTCAAACTTCCTCATAATATTCAGAAATCTTGTGCGTCCATCATTAAAACAGGTCACAGCTATATATACACCAATCTTGAGAACCAGCAAGCCACTCTTGGTCTAACTTTTTCACTCGAATTGATTGAAGCAATCTGTTTACACTTTACACACACAATATCAACTTTGAACCCGAAGCCTTGTACACCAGACTCACTAAATGTCACTTTGCCGTTGCACTGATTGCATACTGAAATGTTCTGGAGTGCAGGGAATAGAATATTGATGTCAATAATTCTATTTCTTGTGTCACTAATAGAGTCTTTGACCACTGTTGCACTTTTAAGTTTTTTTTGCACTGGTAGAGGGTCTTGGTCTTTTTGACTGATTTTCCTTCTTTGTCAAAAATTCGCTTGGCCTCTACTTAGGTCTCCCTCGAGAATACTTACTGTCAGAATGTGTACTTTGAAGTCTTCCCTTCTTATCCCTCAAAGACATTTTACACAAAATTTTGCTACACTACACACACATACACACACAAATTATAAAGAAAAAAAAGATAACAAACAAATGAATTTTAAAAACTAATTTGTTTATAATTGTCACCTTTAAAACAAACGAATATCGTATAATTTAACATTTTTTTAGTAATATCAGCATGTAAATATCAGCTGTGTTTATCAACACATACCAATAAGCTGTGTGAGCATAGTCGAATTTGAGCTACGTGAAGGTAGTTCGAAAACTCTTTCGATCTCACCTGCAAGCGAGTTCCAATATCCGCCGATAAAGTGGTGGCGCGTCGAGCGTCAAGTTTCGAATCAATTCCTATTTCATTCAAACGTATTATGACCGTCATAACACGTTTACATAAAATTGTCAGTGTTTGAACATTCATAATATGTTTTAAAATGGAATAAAATTATATATAAACAACTGTGTTATAAATCATTATAAACAATAACATATATCTATATAATGGTAAAAATGGCTACTTTTTATATTATTTAACAAAATTTATTTCACACTTGGTCTTAAAAAACAAAAAATAACAGAAATATAAAATCGAAAAAAAACAAATTTTATTGAAATTCAGTAAAAAAAATGGTATACAAGTTTTGCTTAAAACTTTACCAACAAATTTTTTTGTGAAAAATTTGACTTCACAATCGTATTTTACGGAAAATTTCCTAGAAAAATAAGAAATAAAAAAAATTCGATATTTTGAAGATTCAAAGGTGGTTTATCCCCTTAATTTTTATGGGGTACATTTTCTCGAAATATATGCCCAGGGTTCGGGTCTGAGGGTTCAATAAGTTCTGGGGTACTCCTTGGGTCATATTTATGCTTAAAATCATTAGAATGTTCATGTTCGGGTATCTCATCCTGTAAAAATATATTGATTAGTTTGCATGCATAAATGATATTGTACCTTAGATTATTCTCTTTATTCATGTGATTTAATGAGAATTCGGGTCAGAATCCACCTCGACATGCTTTAATTTGTCAACTTGCTTCCTTACTCTGTTTCCGTTGGGATATTCTAGAATTACAATTTTTTCGACCTAGGAATTCTATGATTTTTAATGGTTTATTCCTATATGAGTCGAATTTATGGGCGTGGGTTCCTTAATTAATCTGGCATATCCGCCGACTTTTTCTTTGAAAGTTCTGACCTTTATGTCATACCTCTCTTTGGTCCTAATTTTGTTGGTTATTTGAGTTTCCCCTGCTAGAAGCTTCATTTCTTCTAGTCTTAGTACTAGGTCCCGCATGTAGACATTATATGTTTTTAATTTTTCATCGGAAGTGATTCTCAAAGGGAAACGCGCTATTTTCCCATAAACCAATTCAAAAGGTGTAAAGTTTGTGACCGCGTGTACACGGGTTAGGTGGTCCCAATCGTCAATCTCTCAGAGTATATTCGGATGAACTCTATGAGTGGAGCATGACTTCTTTCTAATGACTCATTTGTTTGAGGTTTATAGCCTGAGGTTGTGAAATGGTTTATCTTGAATAGTTTCAAATAAAGAGGATCATGAGCTACGGATTGAAAATGAAGCAAGAATCGAAATGTGGAATTACACCTACATATCACCCTCCTCTCGCAAACCAGATCGAGTTTATAACCGCAATTATTTATCAAAATAATAAAGACTTTCAAGAAGCTATAGACGCAGTGCATGAGGTACTACGCTATCTAAGTAAAGACATTAACCAAAGAGTAACTTATAAAGAAGTAAATAAGAGAGCGTGCGAACTAATGCAACATCCAGATTTTTGAAGTAAGAGTAAATCTGACAATCCATGGAAAAGAAAATACCCGACACTCGAGAGAAGAACTTATAGGTACGAAATTTTGCGCTTAGAAAGCTTCTCCGGTCGGCCCATAAAAGAAGTATCACCAAAGAATTTCGCTGCAGAAGGGTTTTATTACACGCAGCATTGAGGTACAGTTCGATGTTTTTCATGCGGCGTAGAGATCGAAATTTGGGGGGCAGAGTCGGCTAACCGACCGCAATTCAATAAGGGAGGGAGTTACATGGAGACGACCAATCAATATAAATTTAACCTTAACTACTGGTATTCACGGCTTACATCGATCCACTACCAAGTTAATTTATGAGGCAATAGATTTGGATAATCCTTCGTATTTGCAAGCTCGGGTTACGCATATTTAGAATTTAGAACTTAAATTCGGAAGGTCAGGATTTGGGAATAAAATCACTTTCGGTGAATGCAGAGAATGTGAAACACCCTTCACTGTATATCGGTCATGCCATCTTTGCAAGGCCATAAAAACAATGCAAAATGAAGAGAAAATCTATACGGTTTTATGGTCTGTCCTAATCCACATCACCAACTAGATCTACTAATGTTTGATTTATGCCGAGCATGTAAAATAAAACTAAATTTGCGTGCATAATCTGAGCTTGAAGGAAATAACCCAATAAAAACGATAAAGTTATAAAAAAAGGGGGATTGTAAGAACAATGAAAAGAAAGAGAAATCTTTTACACCTCTTACAGGCCAAAAGATGAGATTTATGTAAGTAATAGCTCTCTCTCTCTCTCTCTCTCCTGCGAATCTCACCAGGGCTCGTCCGCCCTCTCACTGACCTTCTCGTTTCCGTGGGTAGACGCTCGTGCCGATACGAGCTTTTTGTATCACTTATTATTTGAATAAACGTTTCGTCCACTTATTCTGGAGTACACGCTTACAATTCTTTGCTGTTTGCATGCTATTTCCCTCGCTTTGCTTTTTCCTTTCCGCGACTATTTCAGCAGCCCAGCCGCCTCCGAGGGCACATCGTTCGCTTCCCGAACTTCGTTCGACCTGACTAGCCCGGTTCCCGACGGCTCGTTATACGGCGAGTAAACAAGTCGCGCGCTCGCGACTTGATTATATCGGAGTAGCAGCTCTCCGGCCGCATAACATGCAGCTAACGTCTGACCGGCCACAGCGACACCACCAGCGAGCCACACCGTTATAGTGTGAAAGAAAGCAAACTTTATCCAAGTATATTAGAGGCAGAAATACTTCAACAAATAGAAAAGAGCTTTGATTACCACACATGCAAATTTTCGGTCATGAATATAACTCATGCAGGTGAGCTGAATCAATGGATCAAGACCAGGTATATTTCGAAATCCAAATTCCTTGCGTAAACGAAATAAGGGTTCAGCTGTATGAAGTTAACTCCATGCTCAACCCACGAATCATTGATGGTTATATTCGAAGTACACACGTAGAACCACAGAGTCGATATATACTAAAACAAGAGAATTCATATTATCATGCAAAAAATGAAGAGTTGCAGGAATGTAAACATGGCTGTAAGTTAATCATTTGGCCTGCACAATGGTTTGTTATCCAAATCAAACTACTTGCGAAGGTACATTATTAGCAAATCCCAAAATAACATATTATCGGACCTGTCGGATAGTATATAAAAAAACATCAAAATTATATGATCTTAATCAGATCAACGGGTAACGTTTTACATACATTCAGCAAACCAAATGTATTAGCATATCGATGCCCAGGAACATAAGGAAAAATTTACTTAAATGATCAATTAATTTTACCAATAAAATCTCTCGAGGTTCAGAAACTCACCCAAATTTTTGAAAAACCATAGATGAGAGATATTATTTGAAGCTCTGAGTCAAGAGGAAGGGAAGCATTATTTCTGTGAGATGGAAAGAGAGGCTCAAGAAATTGCAGAAGATAGATACCTACAATCTATAAATCGTACAGCTCTTGTCCCATATTCAATAATTATAGCGCTTATTTTATGTTATGTTCATAGCTGTATTTATAACGCAGCGATTATTATTTACTTTAAATATATATATGACACGGTTGGAGATGATGTAAACAGCTGTAGTTATCAGGAGGGTGAAAGAATTGAATTAGCCTAAAGAAAAAAAAGAGAAAAATAATAGGATTAAAATTTATATTTTTTTTTCTAGATTAAAATAAAATTGTTCATATATATTAAACAGATTATTCAAAAAAAGGGGGGAATTATTAGAACTCATTCTACCAGATCCTAGCCATACGTGCGACAGGAATACGTTATTTTTACAATTTTTATCCAAATAATTTTAGTACATTTATATAAAAATAAATAAAAAGAGAAATACATTTGCAAAAAAATATAG
The DNA here is from genome assembly GCA_020010945.3 of Muscidifurax raptorellus. Classification (NCBI taxonomy): domain Eukaryota; kingdom Metazoa; phylum Arthropoda; class Insecta; order Hymenoptera; family Pteromalidae; genus Muscidifurax; species Muscidifurax raptorellus. The sequence goes on from JAHUUD020000035.1 coordinate 13,531, forward strand.
ACAAATAAAACTTACCTCATAAATTTCCTCAAGATCAAGGCGATGCCTCAAAAAACCACTTCCAGGAACAAAACAATCGCAACACAAATCATTTTTAATCTTTTTCTTAAAAAAATTGTTAGAAATATAATAATCAAAAGAACCGGATAAAACTTTATATACAAATAGGCTAGAGATCCGAACCACACCAACACTCAAGTTCAACTGATGCACTGCCGATCTGCATCACGAGAGCAAGCTTAGAAATTGAAGGAACCCGGGTTCTTGAATAAAGAAAAGTAAAAATTAAAGTAAAAATGAACATGGGAAAGAAAGAAATACAAAATTTTTCTAACTCAAGGAAGGGTAAACGAGAAAAATATTCACATACTTCTTGCTGTAAAAGAAGAATGTTGAAATTCCATGTTCAACATTCTTTTTTTTCAGGAGGGGTGGAATTTTTTTATAAAAAAAGAGCAGCAATTAACACGAATGATAAAAAATAAGAATAAAGAGAAAAGTAGTTTGAATAAATTGCACATCGGTAATGAAAATGATCAATTTACTAACAAAAATCTATGTTACAGCCGACTCAGTACAGTTTATACACATATCTCACATATTCTTGAAAAAAAAAATTTGCCTTCACACAACACGTCTTGTATCAAAAATTAATATAAAATTAAAATAATATTATATGTAATCTAGCATGTAAAATCTGGCTACAAAGATTCCAATTTCCTGTTTACAACATACAACAATATGGCTATTCATCAAAACCATCCTTCAAATGCGTTAAAGTATGCACAAACCATAATCCTATCTACAAGACTGCCTGCGCCTTACACACAGTCAAACTCATAAAATTATTCTGTCAATCTTGTAACCATTTGTAAGGAATAAAAATAAAAAAAAAACAATATAAAAATTGAGAAAAAGTAGAAAACGTTAAAGGCATTCTGGATCATGCTAGAGAGGGGAGAAACGCTCATACGGGTTGTGGATCACTTTGAGAAGGTGTGATCTAGAATCTGTGCGTGTTCCGGACCACTTGGAGAGGATAGGGGGTGATCTAGAATTCATGTGATCCAGTATGCCTATAGTCTATCTACTCCAACTCTCACTTTCGACCTTTTTTTTAATAATTGAATCAATGGCACTTTTCGTTTGCAAGTTTATGTGCCGTTTTTCCATAAAAATTTACCAGAACTAAAAATCCTTTTAATTGACGTTGGTTTGCTAGTACCGGAAATTTTTGAATAAAAGCAATCTTTTTTTCTTGAGTTTTTACTCCTTCAGGAGTTAATGTAAAACCAAGAAAATCGACTTCTTGTCGCAAAAAGTTCGTTTTCTTGAGACTTATATGAAATTATATTCTTGCAGCTTCTCGAATAATTGTTCCAGATGCATTGAATGATCTTCTTCTGACTTCGATATGCACAACAAATCATCCACAAAATTTATAATATTTCTTCCAAGATCTCTTATCACAAATCCTCTTACTAATGCAGCTGTGCTTACACACGTGTCAAACGAACATACGTTGAATTCATAGACTTTTCTCTCATGCATGAAACCAGTATATTTTTTACTTTCCTTAACCAATGGAATCTACCAGAAACTATTGGTCAGGTCTAGACTTGCCATTACTGCAATTTCGTCACATCTCTGTAGTAATTCATCTACATTTCTTGGAGATTCATGATCTTTCTCAAAGACCTCATTCGCTTTTCTTGCATCTAAACAGGGATGTACAGTTCCGTCTTTCTTTACAGGTGTGACCAATTTATATTTCTAAACCTTTTAATTATTTATCCTAATAAATTGTTATTATTTAATGATTTTATTTTATTGTCAGATTTAAAGATAAAGATTAATCCCTTAAATGTAATGAATTTATTATTAGCGTATTTTCAAACTTTATAAATACTAGAATGGCAGTACAAATTATAAAGAAATTGAGTTGTCCGAAAAATTGAAACAAATATTAATCGATGCAACAAATGACTTTAATGAAGTTGATGTGATTGATAAAGAAACGTTAAATTTCCAAGAGGAGTATAAGGATTGTGATGCTAAAATAGTTCAGGATGAAGTTGAACATCATTTTCCTGATCCTGACTGTGCACCGACAAATCAGTGTACGGAAGATACTGAAGACGTTGAGTTTGATTACAAATAAAGCTTCTAAAAATTGGTTGATTAAATTTAACAAGGCTCACAGAATAGTGCCTAGAAAAATAAATAAACTCATAACGCGAAAAACATTAGAAAATAATTTAGAACTTCAAACGAAAGCTGAAGTATTTGTTGCTGACGTGAAATCTTGCATACCATCAATTGGGATTGAGAATTTGTATAATTCTTAGAACAAAACTTATTTAGACCAGAAAACGTTCATATGCAAGCATCGAAATCAGGAAAATTAACTACAGGTGGGTCATCTTTATTATAAAGCAATCACAAAGAAAAAAGTTGATGAATCTATTTTTTTATTATAAATCTCTTCAAAGTTTGGTTAGAAAAAGTATTTTATTGAAATGTAGGTCCACAGTCTATATTATTACTAGACTCAACCACTTGGTGTATATCGATTTCACATTTGGAAAACAGTTTCGCTTAGTACAACACTTTTCAGATCAAATTATTTCAATGGATTATGACTTGGATTTATATTTAAGAAATAACTTCATAAAATTACAATCTCTAATTCATAACCAGCTTTCTTTACCGAGATATAAGAATATGTTTAAATATTCTTGGTACAAAAGTAATCAGTTACACTGATGAAAAACCAGATAACTTTGACAATTCTGTTGAGTTCCCTTTTGGAGATTCTTGCAATATACAGTGCGATATATGTAATAATATTGCTGTTATACGATGTAGTTGGTATAAGAAGTCTTTGTGTTTTAAGTACTTTTTTGAAAAAAATCATTATTGTAAACAATATGAAGAATTAGATACTGTAATTTTATCATTATAGCAGAATAGCATTTCTAGGGGTGACTTTAATGACGCTTTTTGTTATAATTTACATTCCATTTTTACGTGTAAAAAAAATTAAAATTTTATCATTTACATGCGGACAATTATTTTGAGGGGTAGTTTACGATATTTGGGGTGGCAGGTCAATTGAAATATTCGATAAAGTAAATGAAAATGCTTTATTTTATAGTTTTTAACCTCACATATTGATTTTTATAGAAAAAAAGCCTAAAAAATCTAATTTTTAAAAATATAAGTTAAGGTTTGCAACCCCTTGGTTTCACCAAAAAATATTGATTAGAAGCAGAGATATAATAAAAAAAATTATATTTGGGCTAATATTCAGGGGTTCTTTTCACCCCTTTAAAGTGGATGTCGATACATGAAAACAAATACGTGTCTCTTATTTTTCTGAGTACCGCAACATATCTCGGAATGGTTGAAATCGGTGAGGTCGGGAAGAGGGACTTACTTTGTCAGTCATTGTCTGCTTCCTTGCGGAATCCCAGATTTCCTTCTGTGAGTTTATCATTAATCTGTCTATTCACCGTAAATATGTCATTCCTCTCTACTGCTGAAAGGTTAATGGACGGCATGCCTGCTATAATGCACGCCGCTTCATCCGATATCGTACAGTCAGTGAATGCCAGCCTTAATCCGCTTCGCTTATATACAATCGGTGGTTATGCTAACTAAGAGTAACGGTCTGCCTTGAGTTGGTTCTCCTACATTTGGCATCTAACGAGATAAAACCGTGCCAACTTTATCTAATATGTATATTATTAATGCCAAAATTATCAATAATGAACACAGAATACATTATTCCTTCGAATAAGCGCATGATTGCTTTATCTGAAAACGGTCACATCAGTTACCAAGAAAATGTTGCACACCAAGGGCTAAGTGAGCTTTTTGACTTTGTGTGGTTGCAGTACAAGTAGAGGCGAGCTCGATTCGTACTGTAATCTCGGTCTAAAATAACTCACTTTAAGCCTTTGGTATACTATATACAATTTAATAAATATAAATATTGTTTTCGAAACATTTATACGTGTACAGTGACTGCAAAAAATTTTGCTAATTTATCCCCGTTTTATAGACATGACAAACGCGACAGTCCATACATGGTTACAATAACATATTGTATACCAAGGACATAAAGTGGTTTTTTTAGACCAAGTGTTGATTTTGCGGTACGAGTCGAAGACGAGTGCATCTCCGACCCAGAAGCAAGGTTAAAATATCCACTTCGACTTAAGTGAACGCTATATATAGTCTTTGCAACGAATGTGCATATTGTCGCGTTTTTTATGGTTATGGAGCGAAAATGAATTAGACATTTTATCTACACACCAACTGCATGATTATAAAAGTTAAAAAACAAAGTTTTGTACATTTTAAAAATAAAATATTTAAAAATATATTAGCCGTCGATTTTTTTGCCCGCTGCCTGCATTTTTGCCTAATACCGACTTCTTTTTAATGCCCACTTTACAGGTACAAAATACGCAAAAATTATACATATGTTACTAAAAAAACTGGACTCAGAGACAGTCGCCTTTGGTTTGTGCTGCAAACTCCACACCCGGTCTAGAAAATCCTATTTTTCTCCTATCGGTACACAATATACTATGATTCGACTGTTGATTCAAAAGATCACTTTTCATCCTATAAACCGGTGTCAATACATTTTGTACATTTTTCGTTCTTTTTTATTTTGAAAACATCTATTTTTGCAAATTTTAGTTTTGCTTCCATTTTTAGTAGCAAAGTGTAGTTTGTGTTGTTACACTTACCTTTAAAAATGAAGGGGAGGGAAGGAGGGAGAGGGAGAGGGAGAGAGAGAGAAAGAGGGAGAGAAGCTTCTAGCGGGCTAGTAGCACTGTATAGGATTGACACTTACCTTTTGTCGAGTCGGCTGCTTTGTTGCTCGTCCTCTCGGCGGATGATCGGAACCACTGGGTCAGTAGTCGACGCGAGATATAAGTTATTTAGTTATGAGATGCAATTATGCAAGGACTCGGAATTAGGAACTCGATTGAAAAGCGGTAATTTAACACCAATAAATGCTTTTTGTTTACTTAAATTGACAATTGCCCGAAATTTGTCGACGCTCAGTGTGACTATTACATTATTGAAATATACTAAGTCGATGTAGTAGTACTAAGTTTACAAACTGTATGTGAGAGACGATCTACTCCTAGAGACGGTGCGAGACGTAATTATTGTAGGTTTCTTTACTAATATGCACTCGGCTTTATTTTATGTAACTCAGAAGCGCGTTTGAAAGACTTTCGTGATGTATAGTTATTCTTTTCTTTGCTAATTACTATGCAGTGACTACTTCATCTCGCGGCTCGATTTTCTTGGTTTCCGTCTTAATTTATACAATATGACATTTATTCGTGTCTTGCGTTAATTTATCCATTCGGGACGCGAGATACTGATTTCTTTCGATAATTGAGACTGTTTGTTGAACTTGAATCCCGGACTGAATGATTTGGCGCGCACTGATACTAAGTCCCGAACCGAGTTTCCGACTCGGCGAAATTTTATCCGACATTAACTAAGCTCCCGATCGAGCTTCTGAGATTGTGATAGTGAAGATGACTGGCCCCGTCTAAGACTCTAGGCGCGACTGAGAGTCTATGTCCGATTGAGAGTTGACCGAAAGGCTGAGACTAAGCCCGACTGAGAGACTGCCCGACTGAGAGTCTGCCCGACTGAGAAACTGTCCGACTGAGAGTCCCGCGCAGTTTATCCGGACCCTTATATAGTCCGTACTCCTCCTATTGCGAATGTTCTGGAACGTTCTCGACGAAAATATCCAGAGAGGGCTTAACTATTCCATATATGGAGTTATTTATAATCGTTTTCTACTGCTCTTTTTACTATTTCTCGTCTCTGGCTTTTTCTTGCTGCTTATCATACGTTCTTCTCAGATTTATAGTTCCGGCTTACTCTGCTCTATCATTATCGTATTTGTTCAGGTAGTCGTGCTTCTTTGCATTGTATGGCTTCTCTGGGTTTCTTGCAGTCATCAGAATAGTGAAATTATCTACCTTGCCGTGAATATGGACGCTCATTGCTTGTGGGTAAGGCTGTTTCTTTCGTGTACCTCTCTTGCAATAAATGTATTGAAAGGGGGACCGCTGTCGGCATTGCCCCCGCGATGCGTAGGTACGGCGAACCGTCGGTGGTAGCCGAAATTATGTCTCTCTGTTGCTATGGGGTGCATATCGAAGGAGTTTCTACATATAATTCTACTGCTGCCTCACATATAGTTTCTGGCTGTCGTGAAGCATTGCATTTCTAGCGTCTGCATCTCTCAGCTTGCTCTTGACTTTCCTCGTTGCGGATATGATGTTTTCGTATTTTTATGCTTGCTATTGAAATACTTCTAGCGACGTTCGATATGCTCAAATCCCAATCTGATTTTAACTTTTGCGTATTATAATTTAACAACGTATTCGAGTTTGCTATTCTGACTCTTTGTTTAATTGTATTTTATCGAAATTTGTATTCGTATAATAATGTCGTCTCGCGGATGATTGTTCATATTTCCTTTGGGATATTTGTTATGTCAATCGTTTTAATTTAATTTAATAACGTTAACTTCGCATACGATCATTTTGTCTCTCCTGTTCTTATCGTCTCTCGCTTCCTTTCTTTTAAAGTATTCGAAATGTATAATGTGCCATTACTACGAAGCCAGACTCATGCTTTCTCGAGTTCGCTTGTACTTTTATTCTCTTGGCCTTCCCGGCTCGGAGCTATTCAGTGGTTACTCTCTAAATCTTATCAGTACATTGCTTGAATAATTTTTCTTTACGATACGAAAAATAAATATGATTGTTTATTACAAAAACAAGGTCCAACGCCTATCTGTGCATGTGCATATTAGCGACTTATTTATTGCATTTAAGTTTTGTACTACATAATGAAATTAAAAAGGATGATTCAATGCAGGGGATCCTTAATGAGATATTAAATAGATTCTCAAGTATAACATTTCTAACATTACATATTTTTATAGATAACTGGAAAACAACTTGGGTATCGGGGCATGTCTGAATACTATCAATCATTAGTATGTAAAAGTAATAAACAAATTGGAGAAGAAATTGCTCGATTAGAAGTAAGTTTTATTGATATCCATTAGAGTATTACAAATATTTTAAATATATATAATAGTTAATATTTTACACATTTCAGTTTGCAGCTGAAATGTTTAAGTCAGCACAAACAAAATCAAATAGATTGACATTGTTTGAGGATTATTATAGTAAAACTCATCGAAACTTAACAGAAGTTAAAAGAGATAATGATTTTATATATCATGAACGAATTCCCGATATCAAAAGTTTATTACCAGTCAGTAAAGCGCACGTTGCTAAATTGCTACCCGTACCTGAAAAATTTAGTTCACACTTTCAAGGTAATGTTTTAGTAATTTATTAATCAAGTTTTACGTTATCTATAAACCTTTTGGGTAGAACATGAAATGTTTTGCTCGTATTATACAAAATTAATTCAATGCTCGTGTAATGTGCCATGTTCATATTACTTAACATAAATACATGCAAACGTTTATAGGTCCAGGCCTTCGCGACCGCAACTAAGCACATACGCAGACAATACACTTACAACCGTGTAACTAGGAAATCAAATACGAATGCGGACGCATTGTCCCGAAATCCGATAGACAAGAGAGCTTCGGAGAATCAAGAAAAGAAGAATAAGCCTGTCCCGACTAGGTCATGAGAAGGGAGGTTAGAGTATTACCAATAGTCCTAAAAGCAACAAAAACTCCCTTACCTAGACAAAATCTTAACAAGGTACAAAGTAAAGACAAATCCAGCACTCCGGACGGCTAGAAGAAGTAACCGGGAATAAAGCCGGGGTTGAAGAAGGTAGTACCTATAGTACCCGAAGTTATGGAGAGAGGCCAAGCTAATTTGAACACCAACACCATAGCGAAGTGACTAAAGCGGAGGAAGACGAACGCACCTAAGGTAGCAGCTTTTTCAGAACCGCTAGTAACTTCATCGGAATTCTCGTCCGAAAGTCTGTACTGAAACGTCGGACCCACCACCTATACTACTGTGTAATAAATCCATCTTGTCTAGTCTGGTAGGCAACGACTCCCTGCCGGAAGTCGAAACGGCTGCAGAAGCAGAGGACAACGATGAAAGCTCGGGCGAAAGCGGGATGGAAGAATTAATTCGGGGAATTAGTGGACAAGTAAACAGACAGCGTCCTAAACCTAAAACACATCCAACGAAGAGCGTGATAAAATCACCCTTGAAAGATTCGTCCTGGTCAAGTAGCGAGGGAGAATTAGTAGATCTCAACAATGAGAAGGTCAATGCCCGGCCAAGTGATGGATAACAGTGAGTTGCACGAATTTTCCCGAATAGATAAAGACGGCACTGCTATCGGCAACGACATAACTAACCAAGACAGTAAGAGAGCTGAAGAAACTACGCTTAATCATAATCCATCACTTATATGGAATAACATTCTGAGACCACGTATTACCAAGGACAGGAAAATGGGGACTCGGACGAAGAAGAGTGGGACATACAAAATGCATCCCGCTGTACTCCCGCCAGGAAAGCTAGGCCATTGTCCCCCTCACCTTCGAAGCCAGATAATGACTTTGAGAGAGTGAATGTTAGAATACGCTGAAGGTTAAGTCAGTTCCATACGTTCGAAGTCTCTGCTAAAAACCACAAACGCAAACTCCACTGCCTGGAACGATAAGACATTGCAGACAACAAATTGGCACTTTTTATCAAGCATAGAACAAGAAGATAGTAAAGAGGAGGCAGACGATGAGAGTCAACTGCTAGAAGTTAAGTAATAAGATCAAGTTGTAGAAAAAATAACTGTTGTGGAGGATATGGTACACACCAATAATCAAAGTGACTCGAATGAATCGAGAGGTTGGTCAAGCAAGTTGTGGACGAAAAGCCTGTCGTATCTTCTACGTTAGTTACAGATGTTACCAACTACGTAAAGCTTCCAGCGACTGCACCCTTACCACACATTGTAGAACCAATGGACGCAAAAGGACACTTAAAGTTGCTGAGTACAAGGTAGTGCGTGATTTACTTAAAAGATAATATAGTCCACTTTGTCTCCAAGGACCTGAACTTGAGGTTATCTATCAAGAAGATCTAGCGAAAGCAGGAGCCGAAGTAGAGGATGTAATTATAACAATTAATCGTAAACGTTACATATTCAGTCTAGTAATAACTAACAAGGCTGGAGACGAAGTAAAACCAAGCTGTTTTCATTTTAGAAAAGAAATTATGTTCTTTCCGAATAGCTAGAACTGGTGGGGGACAGACACTTTGCTTAGAAGAACCTTGACGCAAAGATTTAAGGAAGCCTTCAATAAAGTCAACATGGCAATAACGTTTTGCTATGGGACATGCAAAACACTACCACAAGAGTGTCGCTTGGCAATATTAGAAGACTATCACAATAGCTTATTTGGAGGGAACCGAGGAATGAGAAAAATGGAGGAGAAATGAAGGAGGTGAGTCATGAGTTCGTCAGCAAATGCCAGATATGTCAAGAGCAGAAACTAGTTAGAATTAAAACGCGAGAACCAATGGTAATCACTGATACATTGAGTGAAGTTTTCCATAAAGTAGCTATCGAAGCCATGGAACCACTTTGCAAAACTACAGAAGGAAATTTGCATATTTTAACCATGCAATGTTAATTTACGAAATATTGTATAGTAGTGTCTGTCCCCGATATAAAAGCAATTGCCATTGCGGATTCCTTATCTACATATCCATTCGCACAGTATGGAATACTGCGCATCATATTGCGTGATAGAGGCAGAAGCTTCCAAAATAAGTTATTATCGGAGCTGGCTGAGATTTATCAATTCGAGCTGAATACAACAACAGCATATCATTCCCAGTCTAAAGGGTCTTTAGAAAGAAGCCATTCAGTCTTGGCGTATTTCTTGAAGAATAAGGCATCTAGCAAACAGGATTGGCACAATGTGGTTCCGTTTGCCATCCACGAGTACAATCAGTACGTGCATCGAAGTGTTACACCCCGTTTGAGCTAGTATACGGACGTCCAGCTAGAACTCTAAAAAGAAACAATATTACGACTAAATGGCAAGACCACTAAAAATAGAAGTAGGAGACAAAATAAAAATACTCAACGAACCTAGATATGGAAAATTAGATAAATATTATAACGGCCAGTTCATTATAAAAGAAATAAGAGGTAACAACAATGTAATAGTTGAATCAACAAACGGAAAATTATTAGTAAAACATAAGGATAAACTAAACACATTTTTTTAAATAAACCGCCAGTATAACTCCGTTATCTTTTTATTACAGAAAGATGGTCCGGTCAGTTTCGCTGGCGGTGCTTCTTATGCTCTCATGGGTACCATTCTTTCAAGGCAAGAATGAGGACAGTCCATCGTACTACAAGCTAACAACACTAATGCAGACTCCAGGAATATGTTATGAATACATGAGATAAGTGAAGATGAAGAGAGTAAAATAGAGAATAGTAGTCACCTTGGATTTCAGCAAATCGAAAGAGTCAATAACCTGGAGAGAAAAAATTTAAACAAATGTTTAAAATGATTACCACCTACACTGATCAGCTAAGTAAACAAAAAAAGCAACGAATTTATTGCAAATGATAAGTTTGACTTAGCAATGAAATCATTGAAACCACTTTAAGAGAACCTTCACATATTCGTCGCACCATCATCAATTATCTCAGACAACAGCTTTACTCCATACACCCACGCTTTAACTAAGCGTTGGGCTCCGTTTGAGTTTATTGGTTAGACTAGTGGACAGCTCTTTGGAACTATGGACTCAGGGGATAGACAGCAGCTGAATCAGGACGTGGATATACTATATGAGAGTATAGTTAACATGTTAACTTTACTTGCTAGTCAGACTCACATAGTAAGATCTAACTTAAAATTGTTACATGACAATCTTGACGACGCTCAGAGTACATTACATTATCAACTCTAACAATTTCTAAGGTTAGGAAATAGGACGAACCAACTTGATAACTTTGCTAACCGAACAGTAACAGTCCAGACTTCGTTAGAGATCGTTAGATGAAGTCTTATTCTTCAACGAGATTAATCGTTAGAGCACAGTATTAATTCTTATAAAACCCTTGTGAACATCATACAAACAGCTACGGAATGTAACTTTTACCCACTGTTGTTTACGCACGAGCAACTTCGATCTATACTTAGAATAATAAATGGGCATACTCTACCGTGGGAACACAGTACTGTAACAGTCGAGATGTTACAAACAATGTCTAAAATTCGTGTTAAAAGTCGTCTAGAATGTCCACTCTCGGACAAGGCAAGATAACTGCTCGTGTGCACCGGGAGTTGTGGAGGGGAATCTACCCCACGAGCTCCGCACATTTAGGCAATCCACGCAGCTTCGGATCAGTATGTGAGGACCTACAATCTCACTACCAATCCGTGCTCGAAAAGTACCCACTTAAGAACAGGTCCATCCTGATCCTAAGGGGTATTCGAGAGAGGAGGGGTAAAAAAGCAGTAATTATGGTTTGAACAAAGAATTAAATAAAATACATTTATATTATCAAAAGAATACAGATCTGGTCCTTACACTAAATGAAAAGGGGGAAGGTCTCCTTAGTACTGTTCGAGAGCTTTATGCTCGTTTGCATTACTCTTTCGCATGTAAACGCAGTCACAAGAAAGAAATCAAGACAGCTGAACACACTAAGGACGAAATTTTTTTTTTTGCCAACAAGGTCAGTAAGCATCAGGCTCAAACCGTCAATTCTTAGAAAGCGGGGGAATTCCCAGATTAGACTCCTTACATTGCTATGTAAGACCGTTGCCGATTCAAGGCAATTTCTTGTACTAACGGACAAAGTTTTTTCACGTACCTGAACAGCCCACGTGACTTAATCCAGGAAAATACCGAGGGTTCTTCTTTTTTGCCCGTTGTACTAGGTCTGCCAGAGTTTTGGAAAGTTTGTATTTATGTTCACTAGCAACAAACACCTAAACTCTCACGCTACTGCCGCATATACCCCAGTGACAACCGTTGCTCATCCTCTGCATGCATACCGGTGAAAGATAAATCACCGGCAAGATAAACAGTAGGAATGTACATTCCCATACACGGTCCCAGACTATCGTTGATTTTTTTATGAATATGCAGAGGATAATCATTGAGGTATTGTGCGGCACCACTGTTCTCAATGTTCCGACTGTAAACGGGCTCGCAACGACCTACAACGATTTGCTTTGCAACATCATTCAGCAAATTATCCAGCTGTTGTCCTGGTTGAAAATCAGTGGCAGGTGTAAAGTCCTGAAATGAGCATAAAATGGCATAGTATATGTTGAAAATACTAGCGTTCACATCATAAATAATAAATACATACACTTGCTTAAAGCGTAAAGTAAAGTGTTCCGCGGTCGCTGTTATAATAATTTGTATTACTCAAGTCTTATTTTTGTGTAATTATGCATAATTTTTGCAAATAATTACAAATACGACCTGAAGTGAAGGGCGCGATATCAACAAGATGGCCGTCACTTTCATATACATTATTGAATAAGATAACATTTTGTACTAACTGAATCATTAACTCAGTGTTCCGTGATAACCTATATGTTAGGTGATTGTTAGTCACCTAGCAATATAAATCAAATCTTTGCGTGAGTTAATCTCGCGCACGCAACTATACAGTCACGGGAGAGACTCCACTCCTCGAATCCCTCCTGGCTGTCAGCTTAATTTTTCCTTTGGCTGAAACGCGGATTTGTTTTATAATGAACTTCCTTACCTTGTATGCTCTCTTATTTCTCGACGATCAATTCCAAAATCTGGTCCTCTATTTCCTCCTGGTTGAAGGAAGGTACAAATGTGTATGTGGTAGGTCAAACCAATTAAAATATACTTAAGTGCCCTTTGAAAAAAATCTTCTGGCTTTACTTGGCCTTTCTTTTATTTTTAATCTCTGTATATATAATATGTGTATATATATATATATATGTATATCCGTAAACTCAAAAGAAATACGAAAAATGAAATATAATAAGCTGATTTTTAAACAAGGATAAAATGAGAATAAAACAAAGAAAAACAACTACTGAAAAATTCTCGTCCGCCCGGCAGCTCGGCTCGAGTCAGAGTGCCTGAGGTAGCATGGCTTGGGGACGCTTCGGAAGTATATCCGGACCTCCCACGCGTCTCCAAGCTCCGCTTCCCCATGCTGACGTCAGTGCGTCTGCACTCGTCGCACTCATTATGCCTTACGGGACCTGTTGATGGTGCAAAAGTTCAAGACTGCAGCGTGGCTTCCCACGTGCGGTCTTGCGCTGTGGAGGGGAAACTGTCTAGGTCAGCGAGATTGGCTACCTGATACTTTTGTGGCCTTGAGTCTCGCTGTACCTTTTATGTGCAGAACTTTCTCGATTTCATATTCGAAATAATTGTTCGAATATAAATATCGCAAAGTTGTCACATAACACTATACAATAACAAACAATTATCAATTTGATTATGATGGTACGAAGAATATTGAAATCAAACAATGTAAACTACGACTGGAGGTGGACTTCATAATTGGTCACGTTCGCTCCGACAACCCCTCAAGTGTAAAGTTTATCTATCTATCTAAATATATGAAAAATGAAATTTAATATTGAAATTTAAATAGACGCGCATTTTCTTAACTGGACTATTAGATAGCATTACAAATAATGCTTACGTTTAGGGAGACAGCTGTTACCGTGCCATCTAGCAGACATTCGGAATTGACGTAAATTATGTTGTCGATCTCTGATTTCAGCATCGACAGCTTGTCGAATGGTACCGTTCGCAGTATTGCGTCCAAGCGTTCCTTCGTCTCAGACCACGACAGCTTAGGTAAAGCTTGCCGAAACTAATACAAATTATTCAAAATATAAGAAGGTAGTAATATTTTGTATGTGATATTTACTAATAAGTACATATTACATTTACGACCCTACTTCAAAATGTCACTTGAGATCTCGTGTGAGATCTGACGCCAAAAAGTCATCTGAATTTGCAGGCCAAACGTAGTAATATATCAAAACGCATAATAAATTAGCTTTCAGTTTAAATTGACATGCCTTATTGGTGTACCATTTAAATGATACATCAGAAAATTGGTCTTTTAAAATACTTAAGAGCTTACTTTGTTCATTTTACATTTTATCAAAATATTCATCAGAAAGAACCAGCTGATACAATGGGCTCCAAACATTACAGGAATATGTTACGTAGATTTGTTTAAATTATTAGTCCAACGAGATTGAGTCACGTGCTTTTTTATGCTTAATCGCAGACTATAATTTTACGACAATTTCGTTTGATTGGTCATATAACCGGAAATTCTATGACCGTCAATCTACAACTACATAGTTGATGAGAGTTTAAATTAACTAAATTATTTATGACATGTCTTGGCATATGACAGTTTGAAAATGTGACGGTCATTTCAAAAATTGAAATTTTTACTTATGACGGTCATGTTGGTCACGTGACAGTCATGTTTTGCGTCATATGACGGAATTCAATATTGCGCGTCATTCTACAACACTAGCGACCGTTCTGCTGTTTTCCTAGCAGAAAGGAAAAATTTCAAAACACAGCTTCTATATAAATCAGATGTGCTTTACACTGCATGTAAAGACAGCTGATATTAAAGTGTATGTAAGCAGTAGTTTGTTGCAGTGTAGTATAGGTATGTTTGGTATATATAGCTTCTTTTTAATGATTGAAGGTTGGGGAACGTAACCCTACACTTACAAAATATGATGAACTGACGCAGGACTCACTGATATATGCTATTCTGACATACCTGTGTCAAATGTTACAAATAACAGGTGATGTTTATATGTCAGTAATAGCTATCGGTGAGCTTTGGAAGTCATTTTTAAAGATATTTGCATATTACTATGAGATCTGGTCTGAGGCGATAGCTGAATTGCTTGACATATTATGGTATTATACGCAGTGTATTGAAGCCATACAGCTGATTTTTGCAGATACTTTATAAAATTGTGCGGAAACAGGCTGCTAGAACAGTTTTTCTTAAGCTGGCCTGGTGTTGGCGCTAAAAAATGCATATAGGTGTTGACATGAAAATCTGAATTACATCAGTTAAGATAACAACAACATAATTTATTGTTTAAACACCTAAAAACAAACTTGCATGCCATATTTCAGCTCCGTAGATATAATAGTTTTTAAGTGAGAGACAAAACCAAAAAGTTTGTGATCATACGTATCGAAGACTTGATTAAAAATGTTGGCTTTGGCTCTCACTTAAAAACTATTATATCCACGGAGCTTAAATTTGATATGCAAGTTTTTTTTTAGCTGTTTAAACAATAAATTACTAGCAAATTATACCTCACTTACTAACGCTCGTTCGGTTGAGGTGATTTTTTTGGGGATATAAGGATAATATAATTTATAGTTATTTTTGAGGGTTATTTTGTGGAGTTTGTTTAGTGCCATTATAAGCCGTGAAATAACGTTACATTTGTATACTCTCACTCAGTTAAACAAGCAAAAATTTCAATAAATGACGAAAATTTTTTAAATTAATAAATAAATAAATCGGCTTTTATACTTAGACAATTATTTATAGACCTCCATTTAGCGCTAATGACCTTTGTCTTTTAAATACGGGCCTCCATCTTAAATATAAGTTAAGTATATGATTTTCAGAGACTTGTAGGTAGTAGTAAATAAAGGTAGTATTGTAAATAAATTTTACACTTCAAATATAAATATAAAATACATTAAAATAAACTGAAAATGTATAACATTAAAATTATAGATATAACGGGGTAATGTTTGCCGGCAGCAATCGCGCAGACGTTCGCTACAAGCAATGCAACTGCTGTCGTAGAAATCACCTCGAAATAATCGAGACAAAGTCTCGTTTCCTCGGGGTATCCTTGAGGCTCACAGTGAACCGGCCAAAGTCGAATTTGTCTAGCTGTAGCTTGCCAAATTGACCGTATACTTCTTTACTAAAAGGGTTATTAGTACCCAAAATGAATTATTTTAAATGCACTCGATTCTGATTGGTTCTCAGATGACTTTACTTTGTTTAACTCCGAAGCACGTTTGAAAGGTGTTTGTGATATCGTTATTCTTTTCTTTGCCCGTTGCTATGCGGAAACTACTTCATCTCGCGGCTCGATTTCCCGGTTTCCGTCCAAATTTATACTATATGAAAATTATTCGTGTTTGCGTTCATTTGACGCGAGGTTCTAATTTCTTTCAATAATAAGTCTTGTCGAACTTAAATCCAGACCGAATGATTTTTGCGCGCACTGAAGCTAAGTCCCGAAACGAATAATTTTATGTGCACCGAATTCCGACGGGGCTAAATTTTGTCCGACGGCGACTAAGTCTCGATTGAACTTCTGAGATCGTGTTAATGCAGGTGTCCGGCCCCGCCCAAGATTCTAAACGCGACTGAACGAGATCAACCCCGATTAAGAGATTATGTCCGAATGAGAGGTCCGTGCAGTTTATCTGGGCCCTTATATAATCCGGGCTCGCGAATGTTCTAGAATATTCTGAACGAAAATCCCTAATAGGAGGGGTTAGCTTTTCCATATATGGAGTTATCTATGATGGCTCGCTACTCCTCTTCTTGCTATTTTTCGTCTCTGGCTTTTTCTTGCTGCTTATTATACGTCCCCTTCCCTGGATATAGTTTCGTCCTGCTCGGCTCTATGTTTGTTCAGGTGGTCGAGCTTCTTTGCATTGTATGGCTTCTCCGGGCATCTTGTAGTTATCAAAGTAGTGATCTACTTTGCCGTGAATATGAACTCTTACTGTTTACGGGTAAGGCTGCTTCTTTCATGTACCTCTCCTGCAATAGGTATGGAAAGAAGGACCGCTGTTGGCTTAGGCCCCGCGATGCGTAGGTAAGATGGTCCGTGGGTAATAGGTGGAGTATTGAGTTTCAAGCGTCTGCATCTCCTAAATTGTTCTTGATTTTCCTTATTGTGGATATGATCTTTCTACATTTTTACACTCGCTGTATCTTTACATTCGCTATTGAACTGCTTCTAGCGACGTTCGATACGCTCAAATCTCAGTCTGGTTTTAACTTTCGTGTATTACAATCTTACGACGTATTTGAGTTAGTTATTCTTACTCTTGTTTAATGGTATTTTGCCGAAATTTGTGTTCGTATAATAATGTCGACTTGCGCATGATTGTTTGTATTTCGTTTTGGATATTTGTTATATCAATCATTTTACTTTGATAATATTAATTCCGCATAAGATTATTTTGTCTCTCCTGTTCTTATCGTCTCACGTTTCCTATCTTTTAGAGAATTCGGAATGTATAATGGGCTTTCCCGAATTGGCTTGTACTTTTATTCTCGTGACCTTCTCGGCTCGGAGCTATTCAGTGTTTATTCTCACTCGATGTCGTCGATGCTCTCTGTCCCCCGCTATACTCAGCGGGATCGCTATTCTATTGCTTGCATATAATATTCTTTTAGTATCTATAATCATTCTTATTGAAAAAAGAAATGCGAAAAATGGAGCATTTCACACCTTTAAGAAAATTTTGTATTCAAGCATGAACAAAAAATTGAAAGAAAAGGTTTAATCAATTGAGTATACTAAACGATCTTAATAATAATGCAAGTGCTATATATAATGGCGATTTTGATGATGACGAATTTGATATAATAAAAGATACGAACCAATTCATAATTTAAATCTGCCCATGAAAGAAGTGATTCATCTGAATATTTTTTGTCACTATTAGATAAAAGCCGCAGCAATAATATGTACGGTAATCGATAATATATACGGCGCGCGGAAAGTTAATGGAGTTTATATGATTGGCGATTCAGAAATTGTATTTTTTGTTAAAGAACTAGGAGTTGGAAATAAAACTTATCCTAAAACAGATGGATTAATGGAATTACTTTTCAAAAAATATCCGGATGAGCTATTATTAAGTTCAGCACATCGTGAAAATTATCGTATGATCCTGGAAGCAACAAATGCTCATAAGAAAAATTATAGGAAAGATGAATCCATACGCATATCAAGAAGTAATAAATATAAAAATGTTTTAGTTCCAATGTTTCGTAGCACTCCTCGTAAAAAAACAAACTATTGCCAAAATATAAAATAGCTAATCTCGTCTACTGGGATGATACAAACGAACTTGTCGAGCGACTCCGATTATTGATTGCGGAACGTACTGCTGGAAATAATAGTCATACCAACGAAATTTAATCGATTATTGAGGAATTACGTGAAGCTGAGCATATATATTAACACACGCATATTTTTTATTGTATTAGTAGTAACATGAGTCTCGATGTGTTGGGAAAAAAGCTTGAGGGCTCGCAAGTGAGTCGCGGTCCTCCAGGTGTTGGTTTCAATGTCACATCGGAAGGCGATTTTGAATTAGAAAATAAGCGACTGTGCAATATAGGACAGCCTCTTAATCCAAACGATGCAATCACCTTACATTCACTGAAAGTTATCCTGCGAACTGAAGTAGATTATTTATCTTCTAAACTTGTTGGCATTAGTGAAGTTATAGAAGCATATAAGGAGCAAGTTGAAAAAGTTCAATCAGAAGTGGGGAAAAAATTAAAATATCTTTATGATTTATCTCAACGTAATTTAGCTAGTATAGAATACATGGTTAAAGAATTAAATAGACACATAGAAGTCAAAGATGGAACGTCAAAGAGTAGCTGATGAACTCCATAAACCTGCACGCCGCAGGTATAAGCGAAGAAAATATGGCATTCGTGGCATAGATGAGACTTGGCAAGCAGATCTTGTAGGAATGATTTCTTACTCTAAAGAGAATAGAGGTTTTTACTACATACTCCCTGTCATAGATAAATTTCCATAGTATGTATGGGCTGTACACAGGCAGAGTACCGTCGAATCTACAAACTGACCAAGGAAAAGAGTTTTACAATTCAAAGTTTCAGAAACTCATGAACAAGTACAAGATTAACCTATACTCTTCACATAGTAATCTTCATGTAAGTATATGCGAACGTTTTAATAGAACATTAAAAAATGTAAGATGGATAGAGTAGACGGGGAAGCTATAAGTGGTTGGATATCTTGCCTGAGTTGGTCAAAGCTTACAATTCAAGAAATTATCGGATTATAGGTATTGAGCCTAAAAATGTTACG
Source organism: Muscidifurax raptorellus (assembly GCA_020010945.3). Lineage (NCBI taxonomy): Eukaryota > Metazoa > Arthropoda > Insecta > Hymenoptera > Pteromalidae > Muscidifurax > Muscidifurax raptorellus. Next base: position 32,756 of record JAHUUD020000035.1, read on the forward strand.
CAGGCAAATGAGAGAGAGATCAAGAGATATTTTCCAAATGTTAACTGTGAAAAAATCAAAATTTAAAGTCGGAAACAAAGTGCCAATAAGTAAAATAAAAAACGTGTTTGAAAAAGGTTATACACCGAACTGCTCTACTGAAATTTTTACAATAACTCGAGTTGCAAAAACTGATCCGGTTACTCATCACCTTAAAGATTATTATGATAAAGCCGTCTCTGGCGGCTTTTATGAAACAGAAATTCAAAAAACTGCTAATTTGCTTATCCAGAAATTTATTTAGTAGAAAAAGTTTTAAAGAAAAGTGGTGAACGCGTGTATGTTAAATGGTTAGGTTTCAGTAACGAGCATAATGGTTGGATTGATATAAATGAGATTCTTTAAATAAACTAAATCTATATGAACAAAATTAACAATGTATTTTCCAAATGTAATTATAAGAATCATAGTGGTAGTAAATAAAAGATAAAGTGATCATAGTATGTTTTATTATACATTTATTCATGTATTACTATTATTATGTTTAAATTTTAATATAAAAATAATAAATAGATTATAAAAAGTAATTTGTGTGTATTACGTCATTTTCCTTGCTTTTATCCAATAGTATCAAACTTAAAAGAAGTTTCACCCTGATATACTATAAATAAACAAAGCTTATTGGCAGTGTTGGAAAGTTGGTGGAAAAATTCTTGATCCTTTAGGATCGCTGATGAAATCTTCTCTGGCAAGAAGATCTGGAAGCTCTCATCGAGCTCAGTAACTACCTTTGGACCGAATCTGGTTTACTTCTTTAAGTAATGTCACCATGTACTGATGGTTTTTCTCCAAGTCCGTAACTTTCTTCCTGGGCAGAAATTCTTGCTCGGCAATCTTGTTGAGAGCAGATAGATCCATTCTGAAAAATTAAGGGGACAAACCACTTTTGAATCTTCAAAAAATCATTGCATTCTTTTTTTATTTCTTATTTTTATAGGAAATTTTCCGTAGAATACGATTCTGAAGTCAAATTTTTCAAAAAGAAATTTGTTGGTAAAGTTTTAAGCAAAATTTGTATACCACCTTTTTACTGAATTTCAATAAAATTTGGTTTTTCTCGATTTTATATTTCTGTTATATTTTTTCTTCTTTAAGACCAAGTGTGAAATAGATTTTGTTAAATAATATAAAAAGTAGCCATTTGTACCATTATATAGATATATGTTATTGTTTATAATGATTTATAACACAGTTGTTTATATATAATTTTATTCGATTTTAAAACATATTATGAATGTTCAAACACTGACAATTTTATGTAAACGTGTTATGACGGTCATAATACGTTTGAATGGAATAGGAATTGATTCGAAATTTGACGCTCGATGCGCCACCACTTTATCGGCGGATATTGGAACTCGCTTGCAGGTGAAATCGAAAGAGTTTTCGAACTACCTTCACGTAGCTCGAATTCGACTATGTTCACACAGCTTATTGGTATGTGTAGATAAACACAGCTGATATTTACATGCTGATTATTGGTATATAAATACAGCAGATATTTACATATTGATATTGCTAACAAAAATTTTAAATTATACGATATTTGTTTGTTTAAAAGGTGGAAATTTTAAACAAATCTGTTTTTAAAATTCATTTGTGTATTTTATTTTTTTTTCTTGACAATTTGTGTGTGTATGTGTGTGTAGTGTAGCAAAATTTTGTGTAAAATGTCTTTGGGGGATAAGAAGGGAAGACTTCAAAGTACACAATCTAACAGTAAGTATTCTCGAGGGAGACCTAAGTAGAGGCCAAGAGAATTTTTGACGAAGAAGGAAAATCAGTCAAAAAGACCAAGACCCTCTACCAGTGCAAAAAAACTTCATAGTGCAACTATTTAAACTCATATATTTTTACGCTGCATTCATTAGTGCGAGCGTGTCCAAATTTAGCTCTCAGGGATTGGAAAACCCCGCCGTCGGCGCGGACCAATAAATATAAAAGAACTGGAAAATCCCGATGTCGTCTCAGACCAATAACTGTAAAAGAATGGGAAAACCCGAAGCCCGTCTCGGCACAATAAAGAATCATTATCCTCCGGTCATATCCTCGCGCAGGTAAAAAACATTAGGTGCCGATCGAGGGTCGATAATCCCTTCCCCGGTAGGGCTCTCGTGCTCAGCGCCAGACCCATTTAGGCTTGTCCGCCGCTAGGGCCATAAACCTGACCCTCGCTGGAGGCTCCGCCTTGACCGACGGGAGGGAAATTCAACCAATAGAATATCTCCTTACAAAAATTGGCCACGCCAATTTTTTGGTAGAAGGAGGGAAAAATACCCTCCACCAGAGGGAGGTGCTGTTCTCTCAAGTTAACATGATTCCTGAGAGACACAGCAGAAATCAGAACTACTCGTGCAACCAAGCGAGAAAGATCCAAACGAGTACCGAGCCGATAATTGTACTGGCGCGTTTCGGGTCTGTTAGTCTTACGTAATTTTTATTCGCGTCACCGACATCTCTGTATTAACAAAGTTAAAATAGTTGTTCACTTGCTCTTATTCATCCTCATTTATAATCTGTTACATTCAATAAACAACATCAGTACTAACAACACGGCGTCTAGTTGAATTTATTGAACGAAACGCAAAAAACATGGTCCTTCGAGCCGGATGAATACGTGAAAGTGGATCGACAAACACAAGTGAAACTAAATTCAGCGGACTCTGAATTTGTGAACAAAAGTGACGTGAAAATAAGAAGAAGAATATTTTGGATTTGAAAGAAAAAAATCCTAGCAACTTAAAAAACCATTTACACGGAGACGGCGTGTAAACTCTAATTACGATTCATCGACAACAACGAAGCGAATCTCTTGGGCTTCACTGCCACGGCAGCAGTATCTGGTCAAGGCGGGTGGTGATCTGAAGTTTAAAAGAAGATCTTCCAAACTGGTGAGTCTCCAATTATTCCTACATCCTAAAATCAAAGATAGCTTCGATCTGTACTAGTTCGTTGGGTTAGCGAAATGGAAGGTTTAAAAAGAACCCGCGCTGCTCAAAGAGGAGCCATAACAAGGTTTTCTAATTACCTAAATGATTCAGGAGCCGATGTAGACGAATTTGAATTGCGAGACAGACTATCTAGGTTTGACTCCTTGTTAAATAAATATGAGGAGACTCAAGACCGTATAGATATTTTAGAAGCCGATGATGCAGAGTTGAGTACCGCGGAAAACGAGGAACGGGTTCAGTTCGAAAGGGGCTATTACGCCGCGACCGCGAAAGCAAAGAGAATCCTCAGCCGATTTCAAGAAACGGGCAGAAGCCGCGCGTCTAGTTTCGGTTCGGTATCGTCGCAAATAGAGCGCCAAAGCGTGGATAAAATCGGCATAAATCTGCCGAAAATAGATTTGCCTAAATTCGATGGTGCGTAGGGAGATTGGATTAAATTCCGCGATACGTTCAAATCCTTGATCCATGAGAACGGTAGATTGAACAACATTCAAAAGTTTCATTATTTAAACTAAGTACTCAAGGGCGAGGCGGTGCATACCATTGATAAGTTAGGCATCTCAGAAGCCAATTATCATTTGGCGTGGAAAGCTCTCTGTGCACGATACGAGGATACGAGCTCGCTCATCCACCACCACGTGCACGGAATCTTTGAACTTCCGATATTCACAAAGGAATCATATATTGAACTACGCAATCTGCTGGATAGCGCGAATAGCCACTTAATGGCTTTGAAGGCATTAGACGAGCCAACCGAGCAATGGGACACGCTCCTCGTCTATATCTTAACGTCAAAACTTACCAACGCAGTAAAACGCGAATGGGAAAAATCCCGAATGTCGCAAAAAGAATCGAAAATCAGGTTATAGACTATGACCGACTTTCTAGAAATGCACTGCAAGTATTTACAAAAGGTTCAAACTGATAAACCGATTAATGAAAATAAATATAATAAATCAAATCAAAGAAATAATAGCCACGTTAAATCTTACGCGGTAACCACAAAAATATGCACTCTTTGCAATGGCACGCATGCTATTTATGCATGTGACGTTTTTAAACGACTCTCGCCAATAGAGCGCGTACGAAAGGCGCAGGCCTTAAACCTATGTTTTAACTGTCTGTCGGACTTGCATAGGAACAGGCAATGTAATTTTGGGCCTTGCAAGAGATGTGGAAAAAAGCACAATAATTTGCTTCACCTAGATCAGGCCCCCATGCAAGGAAGCACGACTGCAAAACCGAGTGCATCGAGCGCAGCTTCAATTCCGACAAATCAACCTGAGGTCGAAACCTCCGGATCTCCTCAAAAGATAATGAGTGCTCAGGTGAGCGTGCCTAGAGCATCTGATTACGTATTACTCGCGAATGCCGTCGTAAAAGTATGCGACAAGCAAGGGCAATTGCGGGAATGCCGCGCGCTGCTTGACCCGGGTTCACAAGCTCATATAATCACAGCCGATCTTCGCGCCCGGTTAGGTTTGCCTCTACAAAAAACGTCAATCGGAGTCACGGGAATAGAAGGCGTTGGCCGTTCGATCAGAAACTATGCACCTCTAAAAATCAAATCACGCGTCAATGGGTTTTCCGCCACCATATCTTGTCTGGTGATGGACAAGATAAGTGACAATCTACCCTCGCGAGAAATGACATCGTCTAAGATAAAGATTCCGAGTGGCATTGAGTTAGCCGATCCGCACTTCGATCGCTCGCGACCGGTAGATCTCTTAATTGGCGCCGGGTTATATTACGAATTGGAATGCAACGGCATGATAAGGCTAGAAAAGGATCAGCCATTTTTCAGAAAAACGCTGCTAGGGTGGGTAGTCGCAGGAACGGTTCAGCTGCATCATTTGAGCAACTATAGAGTCGTATGCAACTTGGTTAAAAATGATCAGCTGAACTACACTGACTTCATGGGAGATTATGAGTCGCTAGGACACATGAGCGAAGTATCGGCAAAAGATACGGACGATAACGAGCCATGTTGTTACCTACTTTACCTCTTGGTGTCAAAAGAAGAGAGCACCACTACTAAAAAACGCGTCGTTTTTCACGGCTCAAAAAATACTGAACGACCAGACGGCACAAAAGGGCCTTCCCTAAATGACGTTCAATACGCTGGACCGACCGTACAAGACGAACTTTTCGCGATCGTCATACGATTTAGGCAGCACGCGTACGTGATCTCCGCGGACATCGCGAAGATGTATAGACAAATTCTTGTCAAAAAAGAGCAACGAAAAATGCAAAAAATTTTGTGGCGCACCGACGTTAACTCTCCAATTAAAGAGTACGAACTCAACACAGTCACCTACGGAACCGCGTCCGGAGCATTCTTGGCAACTCGCTGTCTTGTGCAACTTGGAATTGAAAATCGCGACAAATATCCTTTAGCTAGCAAAGTAATAGAGAAGGATTTTTACGTAGACGACTTGCTAACGGGCGTCAACTCTATTGCTGAAGGTATACGTTCGAAGCGCGAGCTTGATGAGATTTTACAGTCGGCTTGCATGAATCTTCGTAAATGGGCTTCTAACGACACGCGTATACTTGAAGGACAGCAGAACTTGACGAGCTCATCTGTATCAATACAAGCGGATAAAGATCCTAAAACCTTAGGGCTGCTGTGGGACCCTTCAAGTGACACGCTCAAATATAGAGTTAGATTCACGGACACGCGCAGAATTACCAAACGAACAATATTGTCAATGATTGCTCAAATTTTCGATCCGTTGGGACTAGTCGGGCCGGCCGTCATCCAAGCAAAAATAATCATGCAGAGACTTTGGACGCTCAAACTTGACTGGGACGAATCACTGCCTCAAGACGTACATGACGCCTGGAAAAGAATTTATGCTCAATTGGGGGACATAAATCAAATTAAAATAAATAGACATGTGTCAGTCAGAAACCGGTTGAATTTCATGGATTTTGCGACGCATCCGAGGCGGCATACGGGGCATGCATTACGTCTGTTCGACCAACAACAAAGGTGAGCGTACTTCTCACCTACTGTGCGCAAAATCGCGAGTAGCGCCGCTCAAGGCGACTTCAATACCACGACTAGAATTACTCGGTGCCTTGCTATTAGCTCAGCTAGCGCATAAGGTGTCAGTGGCGTGCAGCGCAAGCATCGATCAGTGGTACTTCTGGTCTGACTCAATGGTCGCGCTGTCATGGATCAAAGCACCGTCTAGCAATTGGAAGACATTTGTCGCTAATCGAGTCGCGGAAATACAAGAATTGACCAACGAGAATTGGGGTCACGTTATATCGGGCCAAAATCCAGCAGATTTAATCTCGCGCGGTATAAACGCGCAGGAGCTCCGTGATTCCATCCTATGGTGGCACGGGCTTTATTGGCTTGTAAACGATCAATCTAGCTGGCCGAGGGCTAAAGAAATATATACTGATACTTTACCAGAACAAAAACAAACAGTCCTGACCTTTTTATCGCGCATAAATGAAGAGCGAGCAAAGAAAATAGCGGCAGCTACAACAGCGCAAACTGCAAAATTAATAAACTTCGACAGATTCTCTTCTCTTTTGCGGTTAATTCGAACAATGGCTCATGTCCTTCGATATATAAGGGATATCTCGAACAGAGTGCAAAAATGCAGGGCTGGTGCAATTGGCATTGTCGAGGCACCGTTAGTACCTTTATCAGGCGCGGAGCTTTAAATTGCGGCTCGAAAGTTAGAAAAATGCGCGCAATTAGAATGTTTCCGAACAGAATTGTCTTGTCTCAAAGAAGGCAAGCTTCTGCAAAAAAATAGCAAGCTGCTACAATTGACGCCATTCTTAGACGGCGAAGGGCTGTTAAGAGTGGGTGGCCGATTGACAAATGCCGATTTACCTTATGATAATAGGCATCAAATCGTCCTCGCGTCTAATCATAGATTCACGTACCTAATAATCAAGCATGAACACGTTAAGCTTATGCACGCGGGTTGCCAATCGGTACTTGCTTCCACGCGCAATCATTACTGGATATTAAACCGAAAAAGTGTTGTTAAAAACGTTATACGGTAATGCGTGGCTTGTTTCAGGGCTAAGCCTATTGATTTGAATTGCATAATGGGTAACCTGCTTGTCTCTAGAATAACACCCGCTCGGCCGTTCTTGAACTGCGGCGTCGACTGTGCTGGGCCTTTTTTGATAAAAGAAAAAACTCGCTCACGAGTGTCAATAAAAACCTATATTTGCATTTTTGTGTGCTTTGTGACCAAAGCGGTCCACATAGAGTTCGCAACGGATTTATCTACAGAGGCGTTCCTAAATTGTTTAAAAAGATTCATATCGCGTCGTGGACTATGCATTAACATTTTTTCCGACAACGGCACAAATTTTGTAGGAGCAAATAATGATCTTAATGAATTATCAAAATTTTTGAACGATGAGAGATTTCGCGAATCAATAACTAATTTTGCCTCCCATGAACAGATTAATTGGCACTTTATTCCTCCTCGCGCCCCTCATTTCGGCGGTCTGTGGGAAAGTGCAGTGAAATCGGTAAAATACCACCTTAAAAGGGTTATAGGGGAAATGCGACTTACGTACGAGGAATTGTATATGATACTAACACAGATCGAAGCATGTTTGAATTCCAGACCTTTGTCACCACTATCCAACGATCCCAATGATCTTACCCCTCTCACTCCTGTTCATTTCCTAATTGGAGACACCTTAAAGGCTTTGCCTCAAGCGGATCTCACTGACATCAATCCGAATAGACTTAATCGCTATCAGCATTTACAGCTAATGGTTCAACATTTTTGGACGAGGTGGCAGCAAGAGTACCTGCCTCAGCTTCAAAAAAGGGTTAAATGGACTCACAATAAGCTTCCGAATATCGCAAAGGGCACCATGGTGATCATCAGAGAGGATAACACATCTCCAATGCAGTGGCCACTTGGACGTATTACAGATACGCACCCGGGCAAGGATGGGCACGTCAGGGTCGTGTCGGTACAAACGGCGAAAGGTATATTGAAGCGGCCCATATCGAAAATTTGCAAATTGCCACTTCAAGAATACGAAGAACAAGGAGGCCCTGCATCAAAAGAAGACTAGCGATTCAGTCTAAATTTAGTAAACTAGTGAATTTAAGTGTAGAACTAAGTTAAATACTTTTATGATAAGAATATTCTGTAATTTTAGGATACTAATAATTGTAACAGCATTTTACCATGCGTTAATCATTTTGTATTAGGCTATGAAACATCTGCCATCTCATGTATTTAGTTATAGATGTAGTTATATGCTAGATGGATTATTACCCGGGTTGAAAGATATTCTTTCAAGGCGGGCGGAATGTTTAAACTCATATATTTTTACGCTGCATTCATTAGGGCGAGCGTGTCCAAATTTAGCTCTCAGGGATTGGAAAACCCCGCCGTCGGCGCGGACCAATAAATATAAAAGAACTGGAAAATCCCGCCGTCGTCTCAGACCAATAACTGTAAAAGAATGGGAAAACCCGGAGCCCGTCTCGGCACAATAAAGAATCATTATCCTCCGGTCATATCCTCGCGCAGGTAAAAAACATTAGGTGCCGATCGAGGGTCGATAATCCCTTCCCCGGTAGGGCTCTCGTGCTCAGCGCCAGACCCATTTAGGCTTGTCCGCCGCTAGGGCCATAAACCTGACCCTCGCTGGAGGCTCCGCCTTGACCGACGGGAGGGGAATTCAACCAATAGAATATCTCCTTACAAAAATTGGCGTGGCCAATAGAATATCTCCTTACAAAAATTGGCGTGGCCAATTTTTTGGTAGAAGGAGAGAAAAATACCCTCCACCAGAGGGAGGTGCTGTTCTCCCAAGTTAACATGATTCCTGAGAGACACAGCAGAAATCAGAACTACTCGTGCAACCAAGCGAGAAAGCGAGTACCGAGCCGATAATTGTACTGGCGCGTTTCGGGTCTGTTAGTCTCACGTAATTTTTATTCGCGTCACCGACATCTCTGTATTAACAAAGTTAAAATAGTTGTTCACTTGCTCTTATTCATCCTCATTTATAATCTGTTACATTCAATAAACATCAGTACTAACAACACGGCGTCTAGTTGAATTTATTTAACGAAACGCAAAAACAGCAACAGTGATCAAAGACTCTATTAGTGATACAAGAAATAGAATTATTGACATCAATATTTTATTCCCTGCACTTCAGGACATTTGAGCATGCAATAAGTGCATCGGTAAAGTGACATTTAGTGAGTCTGGTGTACAAGACTTCGGGTTCAAAGTTGATATTGTGTGTCTAAAGTGTAAGCTTCAAATTGATTGCTTCAATCAATTTAAGTGAAAAAGTTGGAACAAGAGTAGCTTGCTGGTTTTCAACATTGGTGTATATATAGCTGTGACCTGTTTCAATGATGGACGCACAGGATTTCTGAATATTATGAGGAAGTTTGACATCAGCCCAGGATGTGCAGCAGTGGATTAGACCAATACGAGCAACGATGCCAGACTCTTTCATGCAGTAAGAAAAACATTAAGCAGTACCGTAGAGGCCCGGACTATCAGAAGAAGAATACGAGAAGGAATCTCAGAGGAATCATATGCAGCAGGAGCATACTAAGGTATTTATTATAAATGTATTTATTATAAATCTTGATTTTAACTAATGATTATATTTGTATTGCCACTAATTTATATTTATTATTTAATTTATTTAATAAAGTAAATAAATAAATATAATTTAGTTCCTAAATTATATTTATTCCCTCTAAAATGTGAATTTTTTATTTTATTCTTTGCAGAGCTGGCATGAACCGTCTCTGTCAAAAGTGACAGGTGAGGTTATGGATGTGTAGCAGACTCAATAAATGACTACAATGCTTTGTCTATATGACAAAAAGATAAGTATTATTAACTGAGTTAAGTGTGATAAGTGCAGTGTACTTAAATTTCTAATTTTTGTGTTTTTTTCTGATTTCAGCTTATGCAACAACAGAAGAGCGGTTCAACCCAAGCCAACCGTGGAATATTGGTGCCAACTGGAGGATACGCTTATCTAATGCATTAGAAAGAGTAGATAAGATCCTGAACATATTAGATAAGTATTAATTATAGCTAATATAATTGAAATCTTGATTGTTAAATATCTCATAATATTGTTTTTCTGAATTTTAGCTCACTGTCCGTAGGATTCCAAGGGAACGCATGGTTGGATTGGGCTCAAATTTTGTGGAGATACTTGTTAGAGGAGTACTTTCAGTATGAGCGGAGGGATTTTGAATTGAACGAGTAGAATTGATTCAACACCAATAAAAGTGATATAATTATTGCAAAATAGGTGTAATATTGCAATTATTTAAACAAAAATATACTTCTACTAGCTCAAATAAATATTCCTCCGCTCATGCTGAAAGTACACGTATAAAGAGTATCTCCATAAAATTTTAGCCCAATCCAACCATGCGTACACTTTGAATCTTACGGACAGTGAAAAAAGTCATCGAAACTAGTCTGCTTTGCCAGGGAGGCATTTCAAGTTGAAATATAATAAAAATTTAGATATTTAATGTTTATTGTAAGTACTTTTATAGAGAAAGACTCTTTTTCAAATATATTTTAAAATTAAAATCTAATATTGAATTTTTTGTTTCAGATTTTAAAGGTGGTTTGTCCCCTTAAATAAGATATTTTTTTGTTAGAGGAATATCTTTTGACAGAGAAATCATTTTGCTAACAATGAACTGTGAAACTTACTTAGAAAATTAGAAAAGTCTTGGTTTCTTTGCAAGAGGTTAATCGTTCTCGAGGTCTTCGATTGCTCGAATATGCTTCTCGTCATGGTCCGTCCCTAGATATAGCCCGTTTCCCACCACAATATCTGCTCCTACCATTGCCTTCTGTAAGATATCTTTTTTATTTTCTTGATTATATCTTTTTTTATCCAATGATGGATCCCTGTCGTGCATAAACTCCTCCATCACATCGTATTCAATCCTGATTTGTTCACTTTCGTCCCCTCTCTCACCTTCCCCTTCTCTTTCTCGTCCTACATCATTACTATTGGCCACATCATATCCCCTCTCCACCACTATCCCCTTCTATCTTTCTTGGCTTCTATTAGCATTCATTTTTTCCTCTAATTCTCCCTCCAATTGCATCACAGCTTGCGCCATCTGTTCCTCCATAATTCTATAATGACCCCATGTCAAAGTGTCTATACTATGTAACAATAAAAATCTTTTATCATCATGAGAACTTAAAGCAATTTTATTTTGTTTTTCTGTATGCACTATATGCAACTTGGAACGTATGTTGCACTACTCACGTTTAAAAATAATGAGATCCATTAGACATTTTCGATAATCTTCAAACGTGTTTGATTTCTTCACAACACTTGATTTTATGCCTTTAGCTTTTTTTATAGTCTCACCCCCATCTATCAAAATACTATATATTTTGCTTCCTAAACCAATGAACTCAGTCATAATCTTGCCACAGCATTCGTATTTCATCAGTCCGGGAACTTTTTTATTAACGCGTGGGATTTCAAACTGGTTGTTCACATCATAATCCGAAGTATCAAATTTGTGTAGGTCTTCTTTCATGATGTGATACATATCCAAGTCCGCAACTTCATATATTAAACTATCTGTGTTTGTATAAAGTAGTTTGCATTTTTCTCAAACTCGCTGCTTCATATATGAATAATAAAAATCATATACTAATGTTTTTGATAAATCGAGAATAGAGAGACCAACATATATTGGTTTCTTGATTGTAATACTTGTTCTCTTCAGCTGTATAGCAAACAAATTTTCATCAAAGATTGCACAACTATGAAAATTAAGTAGAGCTATGCGTGCTTCAGCTCCATATCTATCTGCAAATTTATGAACTTATCGCACATTAACACGAGACTGCTCTCGTTCGATACACTTTCCACAGACAGCGTCAATTAATAATTTATAGAAGAGTTTTTCAAACTCATTCTTGACCTACTTTCTTTTCTCTGTATTAAATTCTACGTATGGTTTTAGCCAGGCCTTCTGTTGAAAGCTCAAAATTCTATGCACCTTTTTTAATCGAAGTCCATTATCTATCACCTGTTTGAGTGCACCGTAGTGAATGGCATACCTTTTCTTATCATCTAGCGTAGTGAGAAGTTTTTTCTGCTTTGAGCCAGGTGGAGCGCGATTCTCTGCACAAAAAGGCAAATCTTGATGTTCATCGCGTATTTCCACATGATACTCCAAGTCGACTTCAGCAATGTAGTCAATATCTGAATCTAATGAAGCATTGAAGAAGTTAGGATTTGTATCATATTCTATCCATTTAAATTGTCCAACTGGTAAATGCAGTACCATTGCTCATCCATAAAGATTATTAATGTCAAAATATAAGAGTCTTAGTTTTCTGTCTCTCATCATATGAAGAACCCATGTTTGGATTGTTTGCCTTGTCATAGCGATTACAACATTGGCTTATTCCTTCTCGAATGCCTGCTTCAATAAACATTAACATATCAATATCTGTAAGAAGCTCCAGTTCTACCTTTGTCATTTTTAAAGCTACTGAAAATATCAGTCCTAGGGTAGTGTAAAACTCAGCAGGACATAAACCATAGGCTTTTAAAGTTTTTTAGGCATTTTGTTTGGCTTCGTGACTTGGTCTTTGGGTTCTGTCTGCATTGGTATTTCTTTTGGATGCGTCGTCACTGTCAAAATCGGCAAGTGTTTCTAGGAAGGCGTTGATGGATTGGATTTTATGATTAGTGACTGTGCGTCTAATTTCCCGTTCGAAATGCTCCGCGATTTTCCTTTTTAGGGTTTTTTTTTATTTTATTTAGCTCGCGGGCTAATCCAAACATATATGTGGCGTAATTGACTCTACTTCTCTGCCCGGGCATGTATTGACCGAACTCTACTTTTCTGGCGTTAGTTCTTTGAATATTTTTATTCCAGAATCTTTCTTTAAATTGATCATAAAATTCACTATAATTTTTGACTTCGCCTTGTACAAGATACCACCAATTGTGGGCATCCCCTTCAAGTGCTTGCGACACAATGCATTTAAATTCATAATCTTCCGGCTTTACAAGAGAAAAATAGTTTTCAAAATCCCGTAAGAATTTCATTGGTCTTTCGCTAGTTAAGCCTCTAAATTTCGGAATATCAATTTTTATACGTCGAGACCTGTCGGTCGTCGAATTTCCGTTCAGATTGCGCGTTTGAATTATCTTTTCGAGTCTAGTCGATTCTATAGAGCTCGATTCGTAAATTTTAGCAATTTCCTCCCGGAGTTGTGTGATCGATACGGTTGATTCTATTGTTTCTTTAATCTTGTCGAGATCTGAGCGTAAATTTTGATTTCGTGAGATGAGTGAATTGTTTTCTGTCTCGAGTAAATTAAGGCGTTCTTTTATTTTTTCCATAGATGAAGCGAGCGCTTCGATACGGGCATTTGTATCGTCCACGCCCCCTTCAAGTTTGTCCTTTCTTAATTTTATACGTGGGGAGGCAACATCTTCATCTTCGTTGCCCTCCAATTCGTCAACGCGACTCTCAAGTGCATTCTGTTTCTTATCCAATGTTATCAATTCCAAGACTACGGCTTTCTGCCATTCCAAATTTCTATCCATTACAATGTTTTCATCACTTTCAATTTCCTCCAAGAGGATCTCGGAGCGCCTTTTGCCCGTTTTATTGGCCATTTTGAAAATGTGAAATTACTGAATTGACTTTTGAATAAATTTAATGGTTAATGAAATGTTAACATTGGATACTTAGATGATGATAGGTGGGTGCTACGCGACTGGCCGTAAATTTTCAGATTTAAATTTTCAGATTTTGCATACCCCTCGTGATATCGCTTATGTGCTCTTCTAAAGCTTGCACTTTATTCTCTACCCTTCTTAAACGGGTTTTAGTTACTCTTAATAAATCTGTAGCGATCTCACGAGTTAGGTCTGCATCCTCTTTAAGATTTTTCACCTCCGTTACGGACCTCTCCAGGCTTTCGATTTTCTCATTTGAGGCTCTGTGACATATCTTCATCGAATTGTGGCACTCGATAACATTGTTATGCAGCGAATTTAATTGTTTTTTATGATTCTCTTGCCTCTTGTTGTAAGCCAGGAGAAGGTCGTAAATATTAGTGATCTTTTCTGATGTTACTTCGTAATCCTTCTGCGTTGCCCCTAAATCCTTCCAACATTCGAGCACGTTCTCATGACAGCGTTGCACATTTAATTGAGCTATTTTCACTTGTTCGATAATTTTCTTTTCCTTATGTTGTAATGTCTCAATTGTTTTCTTAAGCTCTGTAATTTGCTTTCTTTGATGTGCATCGCGTTTGAGAACTTGCCGTACTAAGTTGTCCAGATAAGTCAACCGATTGTGAATTTGTTGCTCGCTGAACGAGCCATTAATTTCAGGTATCATTCAAAGATTGAGAATTTGTGAATTCTAGGGGCAAGCAGAAGAGATATGTTAACTGAATCGGGAGTGAATCCTTTCCGCGCTTCGAGTCCCTGTTCGGGCGCCAATGAAACGGACCGGGTTGATCCGCAGAAGAATCGCGAGATCGCGTTCGTATCGAGACTCGGAGCGTGGAATAGATTAGGACAGGATGCACTTGAGGTAACCTCGGATACGCGATCACCCGCACTGATGGAGGGTGAGCACGGATCGTCAACACTGAGGTAGGGGGTATCTTAGCGTAGTATGGAGATGCAATAGCTCGACGCCACGTAGAATGCCCCGGGATATGACTCAGTTAAATGAAAGAATTAGTGTATATAGAAATATAATATATTGCAGATTTATTAGAATAACGTGAAGTACAATGGGTGGGGTGTCTCGTCACACGTAGATACACGTATGTGAGAGCCCCTGACAATGATAGTCTGTTCAGTCCGGAGAGCTGAACAGAATAGCATTCGCGACAAATCTGAGTCTTCTGGTGCTGTGCGTGTTGGCCTTATATAGTCGGCGCCGTCCCATATGTTGTTGTTTATGTTGGTTCTCCAGCGTCGGTTGTTTGGGTGCGCCGCTCCTTGTTGCCGCTCCAGCGTCGGTTGTTTGGGTGCGCGCGAGGTCTCTTTGTTGTGCTGCCGTTTCAATGTCTCTCGAAAACTTTCAAAAACGTCAGTTAATAGTAGAACATATGTTTTCAAATAAAGATCTGAATAATCTCATAAATTTCTTATATTAAACTTATTCCACACTTGATTAGCATGCTGGTAGTCCTCATCGCCAATGTGGGAATCGTTTAATTTATTGTAAAACTCTTCCTTTTCTGGAATTTTTGTAGACGTTAGCTTATTTAATTCATCTACAAAATCATATGGAAATACACCTTTCCGTCGGAGAAGATCTATATTTTCATCTGTAATTCCATCTGATCGAAACTCATTTACAGTTATCGACACCTTCTCTAGATACGATGCAAGTTTCTCCAATAATGATGGTAGAAAACATCAAGAATCAATAAATCTAAAACTAATATCGCAATCATCCACGTATTTTGTGAAAGAAATATATTTTTTGATACAGTGTGCGTAAAGTGCGATTTTACGTACTTTGCAACTTTTTAAAATCGCATTTACGCTCCCTGTATCAAAAAATATTGTTCGATACATGTGCGAAAATTGATTCTACACTTGTGAGTTTATCACCCTCGCTTCGCTCGAGCGATAAACCTCTCACTCGTGTAGAATAAACTTTTACGGACTTGTATCGAAAACTACTAATTCCTTATTATGCGGTATTAGAGTAACTCGCCCTTTCATCAATGTGGAAGTAGCGATCTCTTTCAAAATGAAATGAGTATTATTGAGATTATGAAAAATAACGGGGATGAATCTTTATAGTTTAAATTGCATGAATTATACTTCAGAGTCCAGCCAGAATCCTTCTCCTGAAATTCTTCTAGTTGTGAAAGAATTGGCTCTTTGATATGGTCTAATATTTAATATCTGAAGTTTCCTCATCATTTTTCTGCATAGAAAATTCCGAGATGAAGCGGAATTAACTTTCACCGCATTATATTCTTCCAAACATGAGTGCACCTTGATTTTGAAGAGCTCTTGTGCATCATTCAAGAAACTTAAAATGTCCACATGTTTTATATTAACATCTACACCAGTTCTAATACGATTTTGGAAAGCTGACTGCACATCTCGCCACTCAACTCTAGCTTCATTTTTCTCAGATTGTAAACTGCCTCCTTACTGCAGATGATTTTCAAATTCAACTTGAACACACGAGAGATATATCATACAAGTCTGATATTTTTGTTTTTCTCCTCTTGTGAGATTAGACTTGGCAATTTTTTCGCTTAATTCCTTTATTGTGGAATCACACATATCCAACCAATAATGTTTATCATTATTGGTCATTTCATGAATTGTTTATAGAAGGCCCAATCTAATAGAGCATAAGACGGAGTTTCTTGCTATAAAATTAGGATGCGAGAGTTTCGTACTCATTCGTCAAGATCACTTCTCAATAAACTAATTGTAAAATGGCTAGAACTCACGACTACGATTTTTTGTTCAGAAATTCTATATTGAATTGCCGAGAAGAAAACGCCTATATTTGTGATATCCAAGGATTTTAAAGAGTCGCAGAGGATACTTTTATTTTTAAAGAACTAAGTTTTCTATATTTGAGAAAAACAAGTCTATCAACTATATACCTATTCAAATCCCCTATGGCTTGTCAAGAACTTACACAAGAGGGAAAGTGTATGACCACGGTGTAAGAAAGAGAGGTGGTCCGACGACCCCCACTCTTTGTGACGCTTATTGAAGCCCTTCGCTCGGATGCCGCGAGACGGTGCCACACATCCATAGTACTATTTAATCACACTTACAGTCAGCCCCTGAACACGTACGTTTGTGTGAGTGAGGCACTCACCGATACGCTATGCCATGTTTGTGTAAGTGAATACGCTACATTTTCTGTCGCGGCGTTCGCGCGTGTTCTCGCGTAGCAGAAATGCATTTTATTTTCTAATGCTTTATTTTACATTTATCTCCTTTGAAGAATAAAATAATTTAATACTAATTATATAATATAATAATAAATATCTTTATTTCGACCTTATTGGCCCAGAAATGGATTTGGCTAGGCTACAAAGTAAGAAAATTACATTCATACGCTTTACTTATATTTATATATTCAGAATCATATATTATTTTTTGTCATGACGCATTGGACATATTTCTTATTTACATAAATTTACATTTTTTTATCTACATTTCTCTTTTTTATTTTTGATTACTTTCAAGATTTTATCCAGCGCTTCGGTTATTAATTTTTCACCCTCTCCTTTAAAAATTTTGTTTAACCTTTCGTATTTTTCTCCTGGCAAATTTTCTATCCATTCAATTCCGTTTTTCCGCATAACCTTTCTTTTTCTTTTAACCAAAAATTATTCGCTTGTTCCATATTTCCGCATCTACGTCTCGCAATCAAAGACATATTTTTTGCGCTGATTTCTTTTTTCAGGTACATTGGTAGTCCATCACATACAATATCCTTATATCTAGCATTATATTTCGACCTATTTATTTTCGCGTTTAATACTTGTTTTTCAATGTCTAAAAATTTCTTTGGTAAATTTCGCTTTCTACCTCTTTGATTTGCTCGATTTTTTCTCTAATATATCCTAAACTAAAACCTAAATTTTCGTAATATTTTTTCCTTTCTCTGCAATATAAACCTTCCGAAAAATCGTTTTGCATTTCCAACCAGCACATCTTTGTTAATCTTTCATCTTTTAATTTCGCTATTCTTTCATCGAATCTCACCCCTCTTATCCCCGAGTTTAAGTTTAACCTAAACGTATTAGTTTCCTTATAAATTATGTACTTTGGCGTCCATATATCTAGTTTTAGTAACCACCTCAGATAGTCAGTCTTAATCTTCTCTAGTTCTTTTTTTTCTGTCCAACCCCAAATTTCAACTCCGTATTCCATCACGCTTCTTACAAGATAATTGAACAAATTGAGCTTTCTCTTAAAAACACCGCTGCAGCATCTTTCTCCTAACCCCCATGTTTTTTCGCTGCCGTAATTCCTTTTTTTTTAATTCATTAATATGGTCTTTATAGTTTCCGTCTGTATTAAACACAAAACCTAAATATTTGAATTGCTTAACTTCTTCGATTTCTTTACCTTCCCATTCCCATTTTTCCTTTTTGCTATTATTCCTCTTATTAAAGACTAGAACTTTGGTTTCCTCTGCACTAAGAATTAGTTTCCTCTCTTTTAAGAACTTTTTCATAGTATTACACATATCTTTAAGTGCTTCCCTATTCTCAGCTAACATTACAATATCATCCGCATATGCTAATGACCACAGTCTCTGTTTACCAATTTTAATACCCCCTACATTCCTATCCATAAATGCTTTTTCCAAACCTGCTATATAAAGACAGAAGAGGAGTGGACTCAGAACACATCCCTGCCTTAGCCCCACGGTTATCCAGAACTCTTTGGACGTTCCTTTTTCTAACTTGATCCTTACTTTATTTTCTTCGTAGATTCCTTATAGTCTTTCAATTAGATAATCACTTATTCCTAAGTTCTTTAAAATTTTCCACAAAATTTTTCTGTTTACAGTATCAAACGCTGCTCTTAAATCTACAAATATTGCGTATAATTTTTTCTTCCTCATTTTCTCCCGTTGAATTAGATGATTCAGAATATAAATATTATCCAATGTTGATCTTCCTTTTCTGAAACCTGCTTGACCTTCCGGTAATAATTTCTTTTTTCCACTTCTTCTAATCTGTTAAGTATCACTTGTGTATAAAGTTTGTAGGCCGTAGAAAGAAATGATATACCTCTATAGTTTTTAACATCATTTATATCTCCTTTTTTATGTAAAGGAACTATCTCCCCCGTTTTCCATTCTTCAGGCATATTATCTCCGTCCCAAATTTTGCCCAAAACGCATATTAATCTTGCTGTCAGGCCTTCACCACCGTGTATCCATACTTCGTTAGGGATTTCATCGATTCCTGCCGCTTTTTTCTTCTTCAGCATCTTCCAAGCTCTTTTAATTTCCAAACCTGTTATTTTCTCTTCCTCCGTTAAATTTTCCGTCTTCTTTTTCTTTTCTCCAGTTTGTCTCGTTTCGGTTCCATCTAGTAGCGTCATGAAGTGTTTGATCCAGTCCTCTTCTTTTATCTTATTTATTACCTTTTCTCTTTTTTTTCCTGTATCTGTTAAGAAATTTCCACACAGCATTTTCTCTTCTTATGCTTCTTAGTTCCGCTTCTTCTATTTCCTTCTGTAATTTTTCTTTTTCCCAACAATATTTTTTCCATTCTTTTCTTCTTTCTGTAAATTCTTTTTTTGATATTATACCTTTTTTCCATCTCTTGAAAGTTCTATTTACTGCCCTTTTTTCTCTCGCACACCTTCTGTCCCACCAGCGTTTCATTCCGATTTTCCAAGTTTTAATTTTTAATTTCTTTTTTTTGACTGCATTCCAAATTATTGTTTTCAACTCATCCCATGTCACTTGCGCCGTGTCTTCTCTCTTAACTTCCCCCTCTATTTTTGATGTAGCTTCTTTAAACTCCGCGATATCTTCTTTACTCCATGATATTACTTCCTTTACTTCCATTGCTTTTTCCCTGTTGCTTTCTTGTTTTTTTGTAACTGAATTTTCTTTATTTCCCGTGGTAATCACTGCGCACACAGGAACATGGTCCGAGTCCACCCTCTCTTCTACTAGGAATTTAACTATTTTTTCCCACATATTTTCATTAACTATTATATAATCTATAACCGAACTCCCCCTGGCACCTATGAACGTATATTCCCCCTCTTCATCCCCAGGTGTCCTGCCATTTAAAATAACTCAACTCTTCTCCTCCACAAAATCAACCATTTTTTTCCTCCGTTACTTACGGTTTTATCTTTGCTCTTTCTTTTATCTAACCCTATTCTCTTCTCTAAATTATAATTTGTTTCCATTTCTCCAATGCGGATGTTAAAATCGCCCCAAATTATTATGTCTCCTTCTTCTAAGAAATCTATCTCCTTTCGCCATTTCGCCCATATTTTTTCACTGTTACCTGAGTTGTAAATTGACCATACTGTTATTTTATTCCCCCTGTCTTTGATTTCCGATTTAATTAAGCCTTACTCGCAAGGTATTCCTATCTTGTTATTTTCAAAAACCATATCTTTTTTTATCCCTATTATATAACCTCCTTTCGCCCTAACTTTCTTATGCTCTTTTATTGCTGGTATTACGCACCATTCAAATTGTCCTGATAATCTATTTTTAATATTTTCCACATCCTTTTCCTCTACCTAGGTTTCAGTCAAGCTGATAAAATCCGCTTTTTCTAAATAATTCCAAAAATCTCCAGAATACGAAATTCCTAACCTTTTCTCCGACTTTACTAATTATGTCCCCTCTTATATGATTCCATTCCTGGCCCCCTTTGTACTATAATCTACCGTATTTCTCCTCCTAGTATCATTTGCCCCTACTTTTTCTGTTTCAATTCTCTCCAACAGTAGATTTTTTTCCTTCAATTTATACCATCTGTTATTATATAAAATTTTTCCAAAACCTATCTTAAATAACAGACGTTTTTCCTTTTTTTCTTTTACCCA
Organism: Muscidifurax raptorellus; assembly: GCA_020010945.3. Classification (NCBI taxonomy): domain Eukaryota; kingdom Metazoa; phylum Arthropoda; class Insecta; order Hymenoptera; family Pteromalidae; genus Muscidifurax; species Muscidifurax raptorellus. The sequence continues at coordinate 53,356 of JAHUUD020000035.1, forward strand.
CGCCGCGATATCGTCTTGTCTCCTTCTTTCGTCGTAGCTTCTATAATGTTCAATAAAAATTCTTGATCCCGCTAGTTTATTGTTATTTTTCATTATCATTTCTTTGTCGTCGGCGCTTCTTAATCTAATCACAATTACTTTGCCTCTTACTTTTATATTTTCGCTGCTTATCAAAACATTGACGTTTAAATTTTCATTTAGGAATTTTTTAACCGTAGCATTTACCGGTTCTTTGTTTTCGCCTATTTCTAACCCTTTAATCGCTATAACATTTTCGTTCTCCTTTTTCTCACGCTCAGTTAACATTCTTTTCATTTTTATGACCTCACGTTCCGAAAAACTCACACGACTCCATCGGCTAACACCACTTATACCCGTCAGCCCGCTCGGAGGCGCCATCTCTCGACGCCTCTGTCTCCTCGCGCCGACGCAACTCTCTCTCGGTTTCCCGCGCTTCAAGTTCCGACACTCTTTTTTCTAACCTTTCTATGCGTTCGGTCAACTCTAACTGTCGCTCTTTCATTTCTGTTTTTGTTTTCTCGATCTTTAACGCTTCTTTCCTAATCTTTCTTACCTCTTCTTCAACCATTTCTTTGAAATCTTTTTCCTTCTCCGAGAACGCGACCTTCTTCACCTTGCTGTCCGAAGTCGGTTGCTTCGGATCTTTATGGTCCGCTGCTGATTTTCCCGATCTGCCTGTCATCTCTCTTCTTGTCCGATGTCGCCTGTATGCTCGCAAAAAAAAGAAGACCACGCGGTCCTCCCGCCTTACCTAACCTAGAACGCCGCTTAGCTTTTCTTACTCTTTTTACAGGTTGATCTTACCCCGATTTACAGTAATTATTATATCCGCGTATAATTAAACTGCTAATCTAACACTGTATGCACTCTAAATCATTTTTACAACACTCAAAATAGCTAAATTCGCGAAAATTCACGGAGACGCTTCTCACTCGCAACCGCTCACAATCACGCCACCTAGCCAAGCCGAATACTACTTAATAATGTGTACAATATGACCATTCTAGCAACTAATTTATTTAAAAAATCTGAGGGGAAATTTGCTTATTCAATGGGTTGATTGGACATTGCACTGATATATTATATATATATATAAATACAAAAATAATAAAATTAGTCATTTGTAAATATTGTATTCCATCCTTAATACCAATAATATATATCTATTAGCCCAAACTTATGTACTCGACTATGCCGTCCTTCGAGTCACACTAAATATTAGGGACTCACGAGATTTGTATTAAATATTGATTTATTGAACATACAATATTTTAACCTTAAACTTTAATTAAACCCTAAACTTAAGCTTAAACACAAGTACCACTAAAGCCCCACACAAGGGAGCGATGATCATGTGCACTTTTAATCTTTTTCAAGTAATGATGTCGGTGGCTGTGGTAGCTAAAGCGCCGCGCTATCTTTTGTTATGCACGAGTTCAAATCCACATAGATATTTGAAGAAAAATATTCATTCAACTATATGTTGTAGATGTTATAACGAGGAACGTTGTTAACTCGTCATAATAATACGCCGACTCGCCTGCGTAGGAGGCGTCCTGGGCTCGAGCCTTTCCAAGAACGAGCGAGAATTACTCACTGTAAGTGTCAGCTCTCTGATTCTCTCTCTCAGTAGCCCTCTCCCGATCTCTGGCCACGTCGTGTATCCCATTTTGACTACCGACAATACATTCGTTTCTTTCCTAAGTATAATAATTGAGTTTGGAGTCATTTCTGCGGACCCGCTTCCCATCTCCTTTAAACTACATTCCCTGCCGCCTCCGCGGGCACGCCTATCGTTTCACGATACTCGTGCATGCAAGCTGCAGCTAGCCAATTTCGATCTTGGCCGGTTCACTGCGAGCTTCGAGGATGCCCCTAGGATTGTCTCAATTATTCCGAGGTGATGAAAAAAATAGAATCGGGAGCTCTCAGTTCTGCGGATCGCTCAATTAAACAATTAAATTGTTGCGTGGTTAATATCCCAGAAAGTCAAGGAATTTTTTTATTATTTCCGTGCATTTACGGTTTGAATTGTTTTTTTTCTGACACTTAAATCACTAATTTACCTTGTACAAGTCAAGTACAAATTTGGTGGTGATCGTAGACTGAGCGACCACTTATAAAATAAATAAAAACAATTGAGTATTATTTCTTTTTTTTCAACAAACAAAAGGAGTAAGAATGTTTCTTCGACGAAGAAGCGATTAGATTGTTTTATTTTCTTTTCCTTTTCTGTCTTGTGCTCGATCGAAAAGTATATATATATTTCTACGATTTTGGTTAGCGTTATAGAATTTATTGCGGCGCATAAGCGAACATTAAAGAAGAAAATGGATGACTTCAACATGGCACAACAAATAGCAACATGGGCATACGAAATTCCAGAAGAAAGCATACTAGATGTTCTTGCAAATTTAGAAGTAAGAGTAGAAAGCGATCAATCTCGAAACATAGATAGGTTAATCAGGCAATTATGCGGCGACTACATGCAGCAGATTTCGTAGAGTCTACTGTACCAGAAGACATAGCAACCTTAAGAAGAGCAGCAAAATTGCAGAAAGCGGTGCTGACAAATAAAGCGTTCACGCGATTGTCCACCGTGACGAAAAGTTAAATTCTTGAGCACCAGCGCCCATACCATGAGCGTAGTTCCGATATGGAACTTACCAATATGGCAACAGGAGCACCATTATAGCAGACAGTGGCTAGAGAATAATAATCCTCCGGATAACAGGGCTCAAGATGGTGACACGACATCGACTATATCAGCAATGAGTACGATAGCAGCGACAGCAACAGCAATGTATATGCTGAGCGACAATCGCAACGTATCGGCAGCAGTAACCAGGAGTACGAGTACCACCGCCACGACAACAATGAGTACATCGGTGATAACAACAGCGGTAGCGCAAAGAACAGACCAGGCGACAAATGTCAGTACCCAACAACAGCAGGCAGAAGTTGCAGCAGAAAATGAGAGGCTGAAGAACAGAATCAAGAATTTGGAATACCTTATACAAGAATTAGTTGAAACCAGCCAAGAGACCACCGCCTCACTACTGCAAGCGAATACGCGACCGAGCAAACAGGTGCATTTTCAGGACACATTTGATATCAGGCATATTGCGCCGAATGCGCATAGCACCCGTAATTCAGGAATCAATCCAGCCGCAAGTGCCTTTCTACCCGCAGCAGAGGCAAGAGTCAATTATATGCAAACAGCGGCTCGTCAACAGCAACAATACCTGCAGGGGGGTTCTAGGAAGGGGGGAGAATCACCCTGGGGCAATGAGAACCCATTTCTCGAAGCAGGACAGACTCCAGTCTACTCTAGCAACCCATTTATGACCGGGTACTCTTATACGTTTCCAGGAAGTAACAATAGCTCGTGCCAAGATATTGGAGATAGCTAGGGAGTAGAACATCGAGTTTGACGGGCACAAGCGTTGCTGCATTGAAGAATTCATTCAACGTATTAACGAATGGGTCACATGGAGCGATTTCTATCAAGCAGCTAGAAGAAGCTACGGTGTGGATCAAGACATACAGATGCAACTACTAGCGGAAGCGCAAGCTCGCACTCAAGGAAAAAAAGAAGAGATCAGAGACTACATCTTTGCTGTACTGACTATTTTAAGCCGTCTAAATGTGCAACCGAGAGAGGAAGTTCAGCTCAGCATGATTTACGACAATATGCTGTCTGAGATCAAAATGCTTGTGCCAAAATCGGAGGTGATTAATCTAGATGCGCTGATAACGCACACTAGAGCAGCTGAGAAATTGATCCACGATAGAGATCACTATAAAGCGCCACCGCCACCTGAAGTGTGCCTGATGCCACAAGTGGCTTACAAAGAAGAAGCAGGCGCACTGGGGCAGAAGGTTACGCCAAAGGGTGAGTTCCAGCTGTCGTCGAAGTGACAGAAATGCCCGCAGCTGCTGCGTACTTCGCTACGGCTTTTAAGGAAGCGCTACCGCAAGTTAGCGCTCTGGCAACGCGAGTTCGCACGGGTCTCAACCCCAACTGGCGATAAAAGCTTGAGATAATTGCAGAATGACAAGAAAAATCAGTCGAAAAGTACCTCTTCGATTGCCATTGGAGAGGTACCAGGCAAAATGAATCCGCGAAGAGAGCCCTCGAGCAATCCCAATGGACAACTAGTACCAATTAATGGTCACGTAGAGTTGCCATTCGATCTCCTCGGGCAACGCCGCTATTTGAAAGTCATGATTATGAGTCAGTTGGATTCAGAATGTATCCTAGGCACTGACTTTATGCGGGCGTTCAACGCTATACTCCTGATTAGAGAAAACCGACTAAGGATTGAGGGAATTGAGGATTAGGTCCCTCTAGAACTGTACACCCTAACGGATGGAGTGGCCAATGCCCTTGCGGCCATCGGTTTGGCCGATGTCACCCCTTCACAGCGCACTCGTTTAAAAGAAGCTTTGAATAATTGGCTTCCAGAAGGGGAAACCATACCCAGTGTCAAGGAAATCAGAGGAGCAAATACACGCCCAAGGGCTAAAGATGTTAGAAGCAGGAATAATACGGCGATCAAACAGTGACTGGTCGAGCCCAGTAGTCATGGTACGGAAATCCGATGGTACCTATAGATTCTGTATCGACTACTGGAAACTCAATGCTGTCTCTAAAACAAGTGCGTACCCGCTTCCATACATGGATGCCATCTTAAGTAAGCTACAGCATGCTCGCTATATTTCGACCATCGACCTCAGCTCAGCATACCATTAGATTCCGATGAAGGAAGAAGACATGCACCTAACTGCTTTTACAGTACCTGGTTTAGATCTGTTTGAATTCACTAGGATGCCGTATGGGGTAGTCGGTGGACCAGCGACCTTCCAACAACTAGCCGATAAAGTCATAGGGTCGGAGTTGGAGCCGCATGCTTTCTCCTACTTGGATGACATGATAATTACGACGGACCGCTTCGAAGAGCATCTACATTGGCTTGATGTAATACTCAACAGAATTCGAAAGGCTGGTCTAACAAACAACAGAAAGAAGAGTAGATTCTGTTGCAGTCAGGTCAAATATCTAGGCGTCATTGTTAATCGCGATGGCTTTCGCCCCGACCTCAGTAAAATTGATACTATCATGGCAAACCGGGCAACCAAGAATCTAAAGCAGCTATGCCGAGTCCTCGGGATGGCTTCGTGGTACCAGAAATTTTTGGATAATTTTGCGACCATCGCCGACATATTAACCTCACTATAAAGAAAGTCGTTAAGTATCATTGGGGCGACTTGCAAAATGTAGCGTTCAAGCAGATAAAAGCGTTAATCGCTTCTGCTCTCGTACTGCATTGACCATCTTTTGATGACTTATTTGTCATCCAAACTGACGCGAGTGACACAGGCATCGGGGCTATACTGACTCAGACCATTGATGGGGACGAGAGGGTCGTGAGTTTTGCAAGCCGAACGCTATCGAAAGGGGCAATCCGGAAATTTCGTCCTTATGTGGATGGTGATCACTTCCAAGTCATCACAGACCATAGTAGTCTGAAATGGATGTGCAACATGCGCAACCCGAATGGACGTCTTGCTAGATGGGCTCTCGAGCTCTAAGCGTACGACTATGATATAGTCCACAGAAAGGGCTCGCTCAACTGCCTTAATGATGATTCAGCTTCTGATTCAGCCCAATAGTTTGAATTGCAAAGACAACTAGTACGATACGCTGATTGCCCAAGTCTTAGAAAAACAGACCGAGCATCAGTATTACAAGGTTGTAGCAGGCCAGCTATATCATTATCGCATTGACCCAACGCTCGAAGACATTATAGACGACCAAGATGCTTGGAAAATGGTCCTACGAGCGGATAAGGTTCTACTGGTTTTGCGTGAATCGCATAGGGCGCCGCAAAACTTATGAGCGGATCGCGAGGTATTATTTCTGGAAGAACATGTACAGAGATATCATTAATTTTGTTCCCGTCTGTGCAGTTTGCCAACAATGTAAGGTAGAACAGATGTTGCCAGCTGGACTCATGGGTCAACGGAAGATCCATGGGTCATGGGAAGTTGTAGCTAGCGATATTATGGGTCCATTCCCGCGTTCTACCAAAGGATTTTGCTATATTCTCATTTTTATGGATACGTTCAAGCGGGAGATTGTAGTAGTGCCCCTATACGCAACGCTGATGGTAATACCATTAAGAAAGAACACAACGAACGAGTCTTCTTACGCTTTGGTGTACCCAACATATTTCTGTCCGATAATGGTACTGACTTCCGTAATAATAAGCTGCTCGATCAATTTCTCAAAGAGCACGGCACAAAACATCACACTATACCTCGGTACCACGCTCAGGCGAACCCAGTAGAGAGCATTAACCGCACTTTCAAGACGATGGTAACGTCTTTCATTGATAATGAACATAAGAATTGGGATACATTTATACCCGAGCTAACATTCGTGTATAACACGACGACTCAAGAGTCTACGGGCGTCAACCCTGATTTCCTTAATATGGAACGACACCCAACTCCGCCACACAATACTAAATAAACAGAGGAGCAAGCCGCTCGAGAAGCAGCCAAACAGCTTGCGCTGAACAAGTGGAAAGAGCGGGTGCACCCACTTTTCGACTTACGGCTTGTTACCGCAAAAATAGCTCAGCGTGCGACAGAACGGCAATCAAAGTACTATAACGAGAGACTCAGATAAGTTGAATTCAAGATCAACGACTTGGTCTGAAAGCGTAATCGCATTTTGTCATCAGCTGTTCAAGGCATCAATGCTAAGTTAGCTCCGAAGTATGCAGGACCATTTAAAATCACTGCTCGTCTGGGTCAGGATGTCTACAGGCTCGAAAATAGGTCTGGAGAGGTGTTTGAGAAGGTTCATGTTGTCGACCTGAAACGCTACTAAGAAAGAAAACAATCACCCACCGATGAGGACCCTCGTGTCTCCTTTTCTCTTGTTTCTCTTTTTCTCCATTTCGTTATTATATTACAGATGAGGTGGGCGGGATACTAATCTTAGGCTTTCTCCCCGGCTAGGATTAGGCGAGGATGTCAGCCCACGACGACGAACTGGCGGCCTGGACAGCTCGGTTCGACGATCAGCCCGGTTCGACGGTAACCGAGCTCTACAGTGGACGCAATTCTGCGACGAGCAGGGCCGGTGTAGGTGGACACCTAAAAGTGTTATGATCCCTCCAGAGGCAGAGTCTACCACACCGAGCCGTCGCAACACAAGTGGGCCGGTCACCGCCGTCCATAACCTCCGGCTCTAGATCGGAGCCCCGGCCGCAGGAGGCCTGCAGCTCGCCAGGCCCCGACGCACCACCACCGAGCGTCGCTCCACCAGCCAAGAAAACGGCTGCTCCCCACACCAACACCGCAGCAGAAGAGTAGACGAGGGTTGAGGCACGCCTCGAGCAGGCGAGGGCCCTCAAGAAGGAGTATCTCAGGGCCGAGGACGAAGCTTTCGGCGATCTCGATCGGTTCCTCGAAACCTACGGCGAGGAGGGGAGAAACCTAGCAAAGAACTATCCCTAACTCGTCGAGGCCGAACGGGAGCTGAAAGGGATCGTCGAGGACGTGAAGAAGCGTCGCGCCGATGCCAAACAGGCGAGGAAAGAGGTCGCCTAGGCCGAGGAGAACCTGCGGGAGCAGCGAGAGCGCCGCGACCGGGAGACGACCTATCTGCTGGAGCAGATGCGGCTCGCTAAGATCCGGGCGGTGAAGTTGAAAGGAGGGAGGATGCCGCGGTGTTAGGTGTGCTGTCGCACTGCTGTAATGCGAGGCAGGGAGTGCCCACGTCGGGACGAACACACCCTTCCTGCGCAAAAATCAGCTACTACGCCCTGTAGGTGATGACAGCGTCACGCCAAAACCATCTGTAATAGACAATAGATAGTTGTAAAGAGATCTGGAGAGTTTTCTTTTATTGTTATCCCTTACCCCATTTCATTCAAAATATTTTTTTAACGTCATTACTTAATTTTTTTTTATTTTTGATTTTACTCAATTTATCTTATTTAATTCTGTTTTCCCTATTTTCTCATTATTATTCATGAAATTGCATGCTGGCGAGAGATGTTTGGAGAGCTGATATGTCTTTCGGCTACTCAGCGTCTGGAAGTGGGGAATATGACGAGGAACGTTGTTAACTCGTCATAACTCTCCCCGCATACAATTATTATATTAGCAATTATTATTTATAGCATATCAAAAAGTAGCGCGGTGCCTTAGCTGCCACATCCACCGACATCAGTACTTGAAAAAGATTAAAAGTTGCACATGATCATCGCTCCCTTGTGTGGGGCTTTAGTAGTAAAATATTTCATGTTCAATAAATCAATATTTAATAAAAATATCGTGAGTCCCTAATAATTAGTGTGACTCGTAGGACGGCATAGTCGAGTACATAAATTTGGGCCAATAGATGTATATTATTGGTATTAAGGATGGAATGCAATATTTACAAATGATTAATTTTATCATTTTTGTATTAATATGCATAATATATCAATGCAATGTCCAATGAACCCATTGGATACGCATATTTTCCCTGAGATTTTTTAAATAAATTAGTTCCTAGAGTGGTTATATTGTACACATTATTAATTAGTATTCAATTATTTTATTGTTCAAAGGAGATAGATGTAAAATAAAGGATTAGAAAATAAAATGCATTTCTGGTACGCGAGAATATGCGCGAATGCCGCAACAGAAAATGTAGCATATTCACGCACACAAACATGGCGTAGATTATCCGTGAGTCCCTCACACATAAACGCACGAATTCATAGGCTGACTGTAGGTGTGATTAAATAGTACTATGTTGTGTGGCGCCGTCTCGCTTTATCCGACCGAAGGGCTTCAATAAGAGTCACAGCGTTTTGGTGGTGGGGGTATGGCAGTCGGACCATCTCTCTTTTTTACACCGTGATGACTCAATGGCTGAAAAAGACTTATCATGAAATAGCATGGAACTCTGGAGATATTGCATATCATCGGTTGAATGATATTCTACAAATCTGCACGCAAGGTGTTGTGAAATTGTTCGTCAAGGGAGAACAAAAAGTCCAATGATTGAAAAATATTTTACCAAACATGTAAGTTTTTTTATACTACTTTTTTACTTTTTTTTACTCTTTAAATACTTATAATGCTTTTTTTAAATATTATTTTCCGATGTATTTCTAATGTCGAAGACTGTGGTTGCCCACCAATTGAAAAATTAAAAGAAATCAACCATTACTTCTGCTTTAATCACGACCTCTGCATTCGTAGAAGACCAGCGTGTGCTGTTCACAATGCTGAAACGATTCGAGCTTGGCTTTTAAATTATTTAGACAATTCACTAAATCAAGATGAAGTTGATAATAAAATACTAAAAATAATGTCTCTCCTTGTCTATATTGAAAATAAAGAAAAAAACACAACAGTTTTGTTTATTGAAAATAAATATGTATTTAATTATTTAATTTATTTTCATAAAATATAAAAATAAGGATGTATGATTTGAAAAAATATCAAAGATGAATATATGTTTATCAATTTATTTAATTTATTTTTAAGTATTATTTATTTTATTCTTTATTTTATTTATTTATTTACTTAAAATAGAAAAATTATACATAGATATATAGATACTTATTATAGAATAAATATACATTTATTATTTATAATACAAAATATTATTTAAAAAATAAAAATTGTTAAAAATATTATTTAAGTAACATTAGTCGCTAAAAATGATTTCTTCTATAATCGGCTTGGAGCTAGGTCGATATTCCCTGTCGAGCACCTGCAGATCTCTAGCTGATGCTGGTTGTTGAACACCTGAGCTGCTAGTAGAGGCCGCGCCCAATTTACTGTAATGTCAAATAAAAAAATGAAATTAATATTTTACTATTTATTTTTACAACTTTTCTTTTTTTAACAACTTACATACAGGGAGAGTCATTTTAATCTATGGATGGGAATTGTTCCAAAAGTAAGCGAGATACAAATAAATGTTTCAGCCAAAAGTTTTTCAGTATGGAGGGGGACATCGACCTGTCAAGGTCACTTTGACCTTGAAGGTCGTTATCAAGTTTACTGCTTGAAAAACCCGTTTTTTCAAATGGGAACCCCTATTTTTTATTGCGGATTCGAAAAGAGCGAAAAATTTTAGGTAAAATATGATTTACACAAAAATTTCATTTTGACTTTCACAAGGTCAAATTAAGGTCAAATGTGTAAAATCGCGAAATTTAGCTCATTTTCGCAGGAAAAAGCTTGTTTTGACACCGGATTGATAAGAAACAGGAAACTGTCAAAATTGATATTTTGGACCTTTTTATTATGACCTTGACAAGGTCAAATGTCAAAAACTGCAAGAATAAACTCATTTTCGAGGAATGCATTTAGATAAGCATAATTATGGTTTTATGAAATTAAAAATTCATTTCTGAATTAAGTAGTTGTATTTTCTCATTACTGGGTACCTAAAAAAAACTCTTCTGCAAAAAAAAAAAAAAATCAAAAAATCGAAAATTTTTGGTAAAAAATTGCAGTGTCGTACCTGTGATGTTGGGATTATTCAGGAGAATATTTTAAAGCGTGAGCCTCCCAAATCAACAAACTATTCAATCTCTTCCTCAGGACTCTTATATCCCGGGAGGGACGGTATAGGAATTGTCTGCGAGGATCTGTCGGGTTATAATTAAATAGACAAAAATATATATGTATAGTTATCAATTTATTCAATTTATTATATTGACGGGGAGCACGGACTTTAGCCGTCTCCCTACTGCTCCAATCTGCTTCGTGCTGTTACCTGAAAAACGCGAGAGTGACGCGAAACCAGGTCGCTTGACTCGATTCTGCGACCACGATCTGCTATCCCCGGCCGCGAATCGCGCCTGAAACCGCGAAAATCCCTTCAGGTGTTTGCTGCGCGACGCCAACTCTACTATTACTCGCAAAATCTGCGCGACGCGATATCTCTCAACTTGCACAGGACAACACACGCGAAATAATTCGGCGCAACGAGGTTGACGGGCTCTAGGCCGCGTCGTCTTCCCGGCGTGAGCAAGACAATCTGCTCGTCACACGATAGGTAAAGGAAGGAAAAGCAGCGGCGGACTAAACACGCCACGTCGCTGCTCAGGACTATCACCAAGGATTATTAGGAGTCGCGGTGAATCTAACGATAAATTACGCGAACTCGCGGTGATAATATTAATAGCTTGCTCACCTCGAAGCTTTACTCTCTAGTAGACTTTCCTGGCGTCTCGCTCTCTCTCTCTCTCTCGCTCTCTACTTTCTGCGCTAACACTCACTGCTGGCTTTTCTCCTCGCTTCCAAAATGGCTCCTATGTCGCAGTCGTCTGGGAAAATTTCTAGCTAATTGTCCTGGGCGGCTGCTGCTGAAGAAGTGAGCTGTGGGGATTTTCGCCCCAGCAGATCACCTCGGCAAGGCCACAGGACCTCTCACGCGCGCCCTCCTTGCTGGTGGTGCTGCGCCGATCGTCAGCGCACCGTTATCGCGACGAGCCAACGCGGGAGAATCGATTTTCCCTTTAAGATCGATTGCGCCCGTCAGAGCTCGTCACGAGACCAGCAGCTTACCGCTGGTAACGCGCGCCAGTCGCACTCACCCGCTGTAGCGTGCAGCGAGGCGAGCGCACCTTCTCTTTCTCTCGCGCGCGGCTCCCCACCGCGTGCCTAGTCGGCTGTTGCGCGAGAGCGGTGCGCGCGCGTCATTCTGCGCCACGCGGTCGCTCTCGTCACATCTCTCTCGCGCGTTCCACCTCCCGGCCGTCGCCGTGGCCAGGAGGCGTGTTCATTCTCACAGTGTCTCACGACCGGGCCTTCGCGAGTGTGTGTGTACCTAGTGCCCTACGTATTGGCTGCTATTCAGCCATCAGCCACCGGATTGGCCTCTCTGTGCGTGTATGTGTGTGTGTGCGTCTGGCTTTCCTGGTCATGGCGTCGGGGACACAGCTGAAGCTGTTGCCCCGTCGCATACCTTAATACTAACGTAGGCAATGGATATTTTATGAACCATTTATAGCTTTTCAATAAATAATAATAATCTTTAATCATTTTTATTATGAGCAAATTAGTTGTCAAATGCGTTTGAAAATTGTGTTTAAAAATTAGAAAAATAAAAGTAACATTTATAAAAAGAATTTGTAACGATAGCAAAAGTGTACAAATATTATTATTATTTATTTAGAAGCTATCAACTGTTCATATAAAACATTTATGGCCTAAACTCGTTTGACATAAAAAAAAATTAAAAATATTTTATGTCACATCCTTACATCACAATAAGTATTTATTTTACAACATTTTCATACAACTTTTCATAATGGCTGATTATTCTCCTAATGAAATTGTCGATATGATATTGGTTTCGGGGGAGTGACATATCAATTACATTGCTGCATCCAGGCTTTATGCTGAATGTTTTCCGGACAGACGACATCCTACATCTTGAAGCAAACGGAGGTAACTTCGAGCATTTAATCCGTGGTTAATTAGTAAGTTACATTAATCGTGAGAGGCAAGGGAACTCACGCTAATACAGCACCCCATCGTGAGAGGCAAGGGGACTCACGCTAATCCAGCACCCCATCGTGAGAGGCAAGGGGACTCACGCTAATCCAGCACCCCGAAGGAAACAGAACTTACTACGTCCACGCCATTGTTTCTGGGTAATCTTATCTTATATTATATTAAAGTGACATATCCAAATTTTCTCCGGTTCTCCGGTTCTCCGGTGCATTTTTTTGAAATTCATATTTTTTTATAACTATAACGACTATTCTAATAGGTTTTTGGATTTGTAAAGCATATAGTCTTTGAGTAACGATTTTGGAAACGTCTGACCGAACGCCGAAGCGAACTGCGAACCTCCACTGAAACTCATCAGACCAACCTTACAAATAATATTTAATTAAATTCTAATCTAATATTATTTTATTCTGTCTAAACAATTTTATTAAACCTAAGTATCAATTACACGCTAAGTATCAAATCAGTGTATTTTAAGCAGAGCTGTCGATCTGAGGAGCTCCGACTCGCCCAAGACTCCGCTGTCGACTGAGGCCTGCCGCGTTGCGCTGTCGCTTATATACGGCAAAACTGCAGAGTCATCTTCAGAGCCGCACATCCACCTTGAATTATTTGATGACCCTGAAGAGCTCCGACTCGCCCAAGACTCCGCTGTCGACTGAGGCCTGCCGCGTTGCGCTGCCGCTTATATACGGCAAAACGGCAGAGTCCTCTTCAGAGCCGCTCATCCACCTTGAATTTTTTGATAATCTTGAGGTGCTCCGAACCGTCCAAGACACCGCTGTCGACAATGATTACTACAAAATTTACCAAAAGTGCATTTAAAATTTTACGAATCTCTGTGAATCTGGAAGAATCAAAATATAAATAAAACGTGTGGAATATGACCTTCCAGCGTTTGCCAACTTATTTACGTTGCCCGACTCTCACGACGGGGACGTACTGGTAAGTTAAATTTTCAAGATTTATGTGTTTCTTTCAGCGCTGCATTTTCATATATCTATAATTTTCATATATCTCTGCTGCCGATTTTACTTTGTTCCAGCGCTGCACTATAAAAAGGCTGCTGCCGATAGTTTCGATTTCAGCGCTGCACTACAAAAATGCTGCTGCCGATAATTTTGGTTCCAGCGCTGCACTACAAAAATGCTGCTGCCGACAATTTTGAATCCAGCGCTGCACTATAAAGATGCTGCAGCCGATTTTTTGTTTAGCACTAAATTGTAAAATACTGCTGATGTTTTATACTTTTTTATAAAAATAAAATATCGATTTACCTTAGTGTCGTCTCATCATCATCATTTATCTATTTATACTAATATTTTACAATACTTCTTGAAACACTATATTTTTAGTATAAACTTTTTGATCTTTAGTCAATTTATTCTTTATTTCTGCATTGTTCAGTAGCAAAATTTTTAAGTATTTTCTATCTCTTGTTCTTGATAAAGCAACATACAATTGACCGTGACTAAAAACAGGCGATGGCAAATAAATACCAACTTGATCATAAGATTGTCCTTGAGATTTATTAATTGTCATAGCAAAACCTAATCGAATAGGAAATTGTTTTCTGCGCATATTAAATGGTATTTCTTCTTTGGATGGTGACAACGTTATTCTTGGTATCATAACTAATTTTCCTATATTTTTTCCACTTAAAACTTCGGCTTGAACTGAATACTGAAATAATTTTTTTTATTGCTAATCTTGTTCCATTGCATAAACCTTCATTTAAATTCAAATTTCTTAAAAGTATAACCATTGCACCAATCTTCAAATGTAATTTATGTGGTGGTAAACCATTTGGACTTAATGAATTTAAAAATTCTGTTGGTAACATAACATCCAAATTCTCACCATTATCATCTTCTGCCGTATCTATACTCAAATATTCATACGATTCTCCTTCCATTATCTTCAAAATTTCATTGTTAATGTTCGTTACATCGCTGTTTTTGACGGACAAAATAACTTTATCTTTTAATTTTTTATCACTTATTTTTATAACATTTTCAAAAATTTCTTTAATGATATCTTCTTTTTTCGTTATTAAATCATTAGGAATTTCAATTAGTTCATGCTCTTTCTCATAGGACGTAGTCGTTTTTCCTTCACCCACATTTAGTAACCATTGTTTAAAACCGTCATCATTATTAGATACTCGTAAATTTTCGTTTAATGTCGTGCGTGTAAAATTAGTCCATAAATTACTTTGTTTAACTGAATTCTCAATAACTTGTATTCGACTTCCGTGCCGAACAAGTGGTAATGTTTGTCTAAAATCTCCTGACACAAGCATAACTTTACCACCGAATGCATCTTTGTCACTACATAAATCCTGAAGTAGACGATCTACTGCTTCAAATGCAAATTTTGACGTCATTGATATTTCATCCCAAATAATAATTCGTACTTCTTTCAATTTTTTACTATACTCAGAGTTGTGTTTTATGTTACATGTGGTAGCGTCTGTAATATTAAGTGGTAATTTAAATGTCGTATGAACTGTTCTCCCATTCTCAATAAATTTGCCGCAATACCTGTCCAAGCAACACACAAAAATAGTGTATTTGACAGTTTTAAATAGTCGATTAAAACATTAAGTAAATAACTCTTTCCACTTCCTCCAGGTCCATCAATAAAAATGCAATTATTCTTTTTGTTATTTAAACATTTCAAAACAGTATCGTAAATTTTTTTTGATTTGATTTTAGTGACGCAACTTTTGATTGCAAATCATCTAATACGT
The DNA here is from genome assembly GCA_020010945.3 of Muscidifurax raptorellus. Taxonomy (NCBI): domain Eukaryota; kingdom Metazoa; phylum Arthropoda; class Insecta; order Hymenoptera; family Pteromalidae; genus Muscidifurax; species Muscidifurax raptorellus. The sequence continues at coordinate 68,678 of JAHUUD020000035.1, forward strand.
TTTTTTTATCAAAAATTACTGCTGAATCATCATATTCTTCTATGTATGAAGTCAAAACTGGTAAATTGAAATCAGATAATTTATAGCCATTAATTTGTAAATTTTTATCAATTGTATTTAGAGCAATGTTTTCTCCAATGCTTTTTTCGTACTTAGGGTGATAAAAAAACTCTTTGTATTTTTCATACAACTGCCTTGCATTAATAGAGTTATGATAAATACATATGAAAGCAAATAGTTCGCAAAGTGCAACAGGAAATTGTACTTGTTTTGCTTCATCTAAACATCTATCCCATTCTTGGTCTTCGTCAACTAACTTTTTAGCTACAGCAGCTTCATAAAAAGTATTATGCACGACATCATTTACAGTACGCAAATGTTCAAAAGAAGTTGCTGCTTTAATATGTAAAAGTAATAACCTTATAAAATACCGTTCTCGTTCTTTAGGATTGACTAAATACATTCTGCTTAACACGGGCTTTTTAGTTTTTTTTCGCTTACTCCACATTTTTGATTTATTATCAAAAACATAAAATACTGGTATTTCAGAATATAAGTATTTTGAAGCTTCTGAATCTATTTGATTCAATTTAAAATAAGCAGTTAATTCTGTTTCGACATTTTTATTTATTATCGTTTCTTCTTTACCTTTTTCAAAAAAAACATTTTGTCCATCTTCTTCATGTACAGGTAATTTTTTTATTGTATGTGATATTTCATTTAAATTATATTCTAATAATCTAAACATAGCTTCCGGTGCACATAAATATCTTGTATTAAGATATTGCCTTATTTCATCGTATTCGTATTCATCAGTATTATCTTTCTCACACACACAACTTCAATGTATTGATAAAAATAGTTTTTGTCATTGAATTCTACTTATTTTAATAGTTTATATAGTGACTTATATCACTACTGTGGTCTATTATTATGTAAGGATCCTAAGTAATGATGCAAAGGACTCAAATAAAATGGAATTAGTAAAGATAATACAAATAATTATTATATAATACTATAATAACAATAATTATTATACAAGGTCATAATTATTCGGAAGTACTACATTATTTTTATTAAAGCGGCAAATTTAATAAACTCAATTCAAAGAAGTTATTTATTATAATTTATGTACGTTAATAAAACAACATCGAAGTACAACCGAGCGAGCGTTAGCGAGTAAGGTATTTATTGCTAGTGCTAAAAGTAAGTGAAGAAAAGAGAATTTATTTCTATTCAAATTAACAACTTTGACATTCGAATGATCTTGAAACCTCAATTTCAATATCAAGAAAATATTAACATTGGTTCCTTTACGGTTTGAAATATGTTTAACAACAAATCTAAAAAAAAATAGCTTTTAAGACTATTTTTAATGTTTAACGTTGATTGGACCTTGTCAAGGTCAGAATAAAATAGTCAATGATATTAATTTTGACATACAGTTTCCGGCTCCTCGTGAATCCGGTGACAAGACTAGCCTTTTTCCTCGAGTTTATTCTTGCAGTTTTTGACATTTGACCTTAGTTAGGTTTTTTATTAGACCTTGTCAAGGTCATAATAAAAAGGTCCAAAATATCAATTTTGACAAACAGTTTCCTGTTTCTTATCAATCCGGTGTCAAAACAAGCTTTTTCCTGCGAAAATGAGCTAAATTTCGCGATTTTACACATTCGACCTTAATTTGACCTTGTGAAGGTCAAAATAAAATTTTTGTGTAAATCATTTTTTAGCTAAAATTTTTCGCTCTTTTCGAATCCGCAATAAAAAATAGAGGGTTTCATTTGAAAAAACGGTTTTTCCGAGCAATAACCTTGAAAACGTCCTTCAAAGTCAAAGTGACCTTGACAGGTCGATGTCCCCCTCCATACTGAAAAACTTTTGACTGAAACATTTATTTGTATTTCGCTTACTTTTGGAACAATTCCCATCCATAGATTAAAATGACTCTACCTGTATAGTCATCGACGCAGACGACGAGCCTGGCTCTGTAGAAGTAGAGATATCGATAGCCACCGAATCTTGATCTGGTTGTGATGATGATGATTCGTCGGGAGTCCTTTTCTTCGCCTCCTTTGTATTATCATCTGCAAAAAAAAAAAGAAAAAAATAAATAAACCATTGTTTATAAAAAAAGATACAATTAGAATAAATTAAAAACTTACCCTGTATTTTTCTTTTTCTTGCAGCAATGTTAATGCTGTTCGATGATTTAATCTTAAGAATTTTAATCTTAAAATCTTGCCCTCGTCGGCTGTTCACTCTGCTCGTGAGTCCGTGGGCTGGCAGCTGGTTATGATGAGCGAGATTGCTCGCTTGTCGTCGGATTTTGTGGCAGCTCGCATGATGTTGCTACTAAATTGGAAGGCCGGTCTTTTTTAGCTGGCGCTGAGCAGCTAGGCCGGTCTTTTTCAGCTGGTGCTGAGCAGCTAGGCCGACTATTTTCAGTCGGGGATGGTCGCCTAGGCTTACTGCTTTCGGCTGGCGCTGGTCGTTGAGAGCTGTTTTTCTCTGTTGAGGAGCCGTGTGGATTGCTCCTCTCCTCCTCACATTGCTGAGCTGAAGCCCGTTGAGAGTTTACTCCTGTATACAACTGCTGCATAGCAGCCAATGGAGGGAGAACTGGTACTGAAATGCAAAAAAAAAAAAAAGAAAAATTAGAAAAAATGAATATTTTACATTAAATTTAAGACAAATGAATAAAGAAACGTCGAAGTTACGCTAATGCCCGTGGCGGCCGATGCCTCGTTCCCTGTGGGATGTTCAAGCTGTGTTAACATTGAAAATACATTTAAAAATGGGTCATCACATGGGTTGTTGTGTTGTTGGATGTAAAAATAATGGTGTCAACAGTAAGCTCAAATTTTATCGTTTTCCAATGCTACGGTCTAAATTAGATCAAAGGCAGCAATGGATTAATGTAGTAAAGAGAAAGAAGTAAGCAACGTAACCTACAATTTGTACTGTTTGTATTCCTTATACTACTGATGATATGAAAATATTCTATTTTTATAGTCCTGATGGATCGTTATGGTTTCCAAAACCAAACGACTTGATATGTAGTGCTCATTTTATTGGCGGTGAAAAGTCTAATGATAAATTGAACCCCAGTTATGCTCCAAAAATATTTCCGTCAATCTACAAGCAGAAAAATATCAATGAAGCAGCAAGTATAAATAGGTAGGTACAGAAAAATTTAAATAAATTTTGCATATCCATATACATTTGAATAATGGATTATATATATATATATATATATATATATATATATATATATATATATATATATATATATATATATATATATATATATATATGTTTCCTAGATTTAAACGTGCTGTGATGCGAAGAAGTCTAAAAGAAAATAAAAACAAATCAAATAGTGTAAACATGGAATCAGTTGCAACGAGTACGCAAGTAATTGAAGAATCAAATGATATCGACATGGATGAGGTCTTAGGTGATACGGCAAGTCAGCAAACAATTTATTGTGATAAGGAATGTCAAGTGCACATAACTCTTTCTCACGCTGAAATGTCAAGTGTATTAGTTTGTAATAGATTTATCTATGGTGGTAACTCCAGTGATGCTGAAATTCAAACAGATCTGATGGAGCATATAGGGCGAGTCAAGATTCCTAATAAAAATCAGTTCAAAAATAAACAGTGTGGTACGCCAGTAATTACCTGTGTGGATCAGTCAACACAATATGATTTGAAGAACGATACATCACAAAAAAAATGCTTTGAAGGCTTTGCATCTATTGAAAATGATGAACAAATGTTAGATCTCGCTGGTGTCACCATAGATAATTTTCAATTTTTATTAAAACGAATAGAAGATGTATCTGAAAAATGTCAAATTTCAAAAGAAGATAGACTATTCATGTTTCTCACTAAAATGAAAACTGCAATAACGTTTTCTGCATTACGTGTTTTATTCATTGTTCATCGGACAACGGTTTCAAGAATATTTTTTTCAACTTTGCAATACTTAGTCAGTACAACAAGCAATTTAGTATTTTGGCCACCGAAGGATGTAATACAAGCAACGATGCCAAGTGTATTTCATCCAAAGTACAGTAACACTCGTGTGATAATAGATTGCACTGAATTTAAAATGGAAGTCCCATCAAGTATAGAAAACAGAGTATATTGTTATTCTAATTACAAAAAAGGTTATACGGGAAAATTGCTTGTTTGTATAACTCCTTCTGGTTTCATATGTTTAAAATCCAAAGTTTCTGGTGGCAGAAAAAGTGATTCACAAATGACAATAGAATCTGGTTTAATAGATCTTTTGGAGGATGGTGACGTTGTTCTTGCCGATAAAGGTTTCCCCGAGATTCGAGCTACTATAGATAAAAGTGGTAAAAAAATAGTGTTAGTAATGCCACCATTTTTAGAAAAAAAAACGGAATTCTCAAAAGAAGAAACTGAAGATACATATAGCGTTGCAAAAGTACGAATACACGTCGAACGAATTATGCAGCGATTAAGAACTTATCAAATTTTAAATAAGCTTCCTGCATATTTATTTAATTGCGTAGATGACATTGTTCATGTCATCTGTGTTTTAGTGAACCTTCAGCCTCCAATCATTTCAGATAAGTAAATAATTCTGTGAATCACGTTTGAAAATAGTTTTATTTTTTAAAACAATTGTACATAATTTATAGAAAGTTACTCAATGTATACCAAGAACAGTAAATAAATTATTTGAAAAATAAACATTTTATGTATGTTATCTTCTATTCATTATTTAAATAAAAAATAGTAGCTACATTAGTGTCGTACATTTTTAAACACAAATCGCATTTTTAAATCTATAAATAATTATTATTCAACATTATTTAGTTAAACATTTAAGTTGATAATATTTTCTCCTGTAAATGAACGCTTTAAATTATTCTTGAACTTATTATTACTAGTTATATTATCACATTTTTCTTGATTTAGTTTTTCATAAAGTTTTGGTAAGTAGTATTCAAAATAAAACAATTCACTTTTGAGGATAACTGTTTTGATAAATTCTTCTGAACGAAGCACTTTGACTATACAGCTACCTTTTTTAGTAGGCGAAAATATGAATAAATCGCATGTGCTCATTCCAGAAACGTACATTTGTATTTGTACTTGAGTATAGTACGGGTGACTCTCCTTTAAACATAACTTATCTTCTATAAATTGTAGGTATGGGACGTTAATTTTTTTCGTTGCAGCTTCTATAATTGGAACTGCCTTACATGTGTAAGGATACTTAAATTCGACTATTTTGATTGCATGGCCATTCTTCATTACCACTCCATCCAAGCTAGCACACAACCATGGCTGTGCTACACTGACGATAACACCAACCTGCTGCACACTGTAACCTGTCAATTTCTCATACGTCTGTTTTGCATGTAATTCATGTTGAATCCCATACCTCAGAGCTGGAGTTTCAATCATTTTTGGTATAAGCATTGCTGAAATCAATGACTCGATACTTTTCTTCTTCCTTATTTTTATGTTGTGAATATTGATACTTGCAGATATTCTTAATTTTCTGGCATTGTACCATTCCTTACAATTAGATTGCGTTAAAGTTGCACAACTTAATTTCACAGCTTGTTGATCACTAATCACAATTATTTTTTTATAAAAGTCTTGTAGAACTGGATCAAGTACATAACTACTTTGGTATAAAAGAAAGCTCTTGCTACGCATTAAAAGATCAAGTACACATTTTTCGCAGTCTTCTTGTTGTAATATATCATCAACTTGATCAAGTAGCGTCTTCATAACAGCTGTAGCTGCATGGTTATTTGCATCCTTTACACATTCTGTTATTACTAACTTTAATGGTTATTATTAACTTACCATTATTAACTTTAATGGTGAATCATTTTTAAGCTCTGAGAGCAATACTGGTATCGGATTAGCTTTTAACTTGTTCTTTGGAGGAAACATTTCATCGAAACATCTTCCTTTAGAATATTTTTCTGAAGCAAATTGTCTTGCTGTGGGCTTTCCCCACTCCTGCTCATGACTAGTTTTCGTTTGACTTTCCTCATTATTGATATAATATATAAGACTTGCTATATGTTTACACTTCTCGCTCTGATTATAAACACAGGTACATTGTGCGAGGGTTACAAAATGAGAAGGATCAATCTACAAATGAATAAAATTGTAAAATTATAGATATTCACTTGAATAAAAAAGTATAAAATTAATTAGCGTACTCACATGTAAAATAGTTTTATATGGTGTAGCATTTACTGATGTTTGCCTTATTACTTTGGCTTCAATGAGGTAACTTGTTCCATCTTTTCTTAATTCTTGCACCTCTCGCACATGCCCTGATGAAACCAAGTCTTTTCCTTTTTTTTCTGTCGCTGGTTGAAAAAGAATGCTGTGGGAAACTTTTTCAAATCCAGTGCGGATACAAATGTTCATCACAGTCTACAAGTAACCTCAAAATATATGCCTAATCTTAGACTAATATACATAAGCTATTGTTGTCAATACTTACGTTATTTTAATACTAATCCTTATCCATTTATTGATGACTCAGTCATTATCACATGATGAACTTGTGTATATAATGCCCGACAAAAATAATAATTAAATTTTTCCCATAAGCTGCTACGTAACTTTTTCCCACAGATTCTAGATCAACCCATGGTCGCGAGGTGGCGCGACCTCCGTGCTCATAGCGAATAGGAAGGGAAGATCCTCATGGGCTTATACACACTTCGGATTCTGGATCGGATCAACAGGAGAGGGGGTGTCCTAAAATCCGTGTGAATCAGTATGCCTATAGCCTATATATACTAATGCATAGAAGTTGTTTTACAACAAAAATACTATATTTTGTATTGTTTGTCGACTATTTTTGACACTATTTTTTTTGTAAAACAACTTGTACACATTCATATCAAAATCATCTCATTTATATGAGAATGACAGGTGTGTAGAACTTATGTGTACAAAAAAAATTTCAGCCCATTTCATCCATCCATTCTCCTGGAATCCTACGACCATGAGCTGAAATCAGGAAAAATTAACATTAGTTAAAAACAAAGTTAAAGTATGGAGTTACAATTATAGTTATAAATTAACTTACAATTCTATATCATTTTAAATATTAATATGTCAGGGTAAAATTGAAAAAATTATACTTATCTTTTATAAAAATGAATTGATGAATATTTATATACACACATACGTAACCTCAACTGTCAGATTTACAGAGAGAGGCAGGTAGCAAACTTTTCCACTGAAAAATAAAATTAATAAATATTTCTCACTTGTAATAACGATATAAAAATACAGAGAAGTATAATTATAAAACAGGCTATAATATTTATAATCTTAAAGGAAGCCAGCACTTTGTCCTGCCAAACGAGTACTTAGCATCCGGATAAGTAGATGCAAATCTTCCCTTTGCATCCGTATTTGAAGCCATTGTCAATTACACAATAATCTCACACTAACAATTTACACTTTTTTCATTTTATAATTTTATACAAATTTCATTGCTCTGCTTTTTTTACTACACCTGTTTCATTACACCTTCTTTACTACACTTTTTTCATTACACTTTTTTCACTGTACTTTTTCCACTACACTTTAATTATATATTTTTAAGTATTTAAATAAAACACTACAATAACTGACACAAATGATCACAAGTATATTATAGATATATTTATAAATACTTGTAGATATACCGCCTGTACAGGATGGGTTCGGTTACCTGCGCACAGATAAACTGAGTTACCAATAATTCTTTTGTGCATGCACTTTAACATTTATCCAGAGGAGGTACGCAGCGCGCAGATATTCGTATTTCAATTTTCAAACTGTCAGGTGCGTCTTGTATAGAAAAGTCGTGATCTTTTCAAGATTTTAGTATATGCTTAAATTAATTTATTTATACATATACATGTGTAATTTTGATTAAAATACACGTAAAAAATATATATGACTTATATATTACATATATTAATAATAATATATTGCAAATCATAACTTTTTTTTGTTGATTTATTCGTTTATTAAGCAAAATTAAAAATATGTAATTTTACGAAAAACCGTTAAAAAGATAGATTCAGAATTGAGATTATAACTTTGAAATAAAATTTTTTTTTAAATGTGTTACACTTTGCTATCAAAATATCACATAAAAAAATGGATTTTTTCAAGAGATATGACTATTTTGTCCCCTTAAGGGGACACACCACCTTTAAAATTCGAAAAAATAATTATTTTTAATTTTATACAGATAAGTTGGATAGATTTGAAAGAAAACTTTTTAAAAATAAAACAAGTCAAAAAGCTTATTTTTATAACTTATTTTTCATTATTTTTGACTTGTTTTATTTTTAAAGTTTTCTATTCATTTAAATTAAATTTCCCCCATTCATACCAAAACTAGTGCTTTTAAGAGTATGTCAAAAAATTTTCAGCGCGATTGGTCCGTACATTGTCCTGGAAACGTGTGGACAGTGCTTTTCGGTGATTGATTTTTCATTAGGGTACTTTAAGACTAAAAAGGTCAAAAATATTCTCAAATAAAGATAAAGTTGTGTTACATACGTATACAAAATTTCAAATCAATCAAACTTATGTGTATGAAATTAAAAATAATTATTTTTCGAGTTTTAAAGGTGGTGTGTCTCTTAATCACCTTATCGTAAGCTATGCTCTGTTGCTCGTTCTCAACTCAGCCCTGCCGCTTCACTCCCGAACTCAATTTGTCGCAATTGTCGGTGAAATCGAATGTGTGAATGGCATTTTAATTATTTCGAATAAAAATGCGTGTACCCGAAACACGCGCATATATATATTAAATATACAAAATTATTTTTATAATTAAAAAATGCGTGTACTCGAAAGACGCGCGTATATACGTAATACGCAAAATTATTTTTATAATAAATGCGTGCAATCAAAACACGAGCGTATATGCGAAATACGCGAAATATTTTTCCAAATCTGAATCTCATGATTCTACAACAGGATAATTACAGTAAACTTATTTATATATTCTTTTGGAATCTCTGGCGCCATCTGTGTCTAAATCAACTACGATTCCTTATAGATGGCGTTGGCGATCACGGATGAAAATTATATACTTTCTGCATTCTGTATTGTAACGGGGCGGTTTCTAGGGGTTAAACTGCCTAACAGCCACCGTACAAATTCAAAGCAATCCTGCGCTTTGCTTCTGCGAGATGTTGAACTCGCTCGTATGGTCGCTTGCCTACGACGATGCTCCGGTGCTCAGAATGAATTACATTCCTGTGTAATGCCCGTGGAGGGGACGGTATTCGGCGGCTTGTATAGGAAAGGTAATCTGGAGAATCATCAAACGAATACTCGACTTTAAATCGCTCGTCGAACAGGCGATTTATCGCTACTATGCTCAGCGGCTCTTCCTCCGTTACCTCTTGTCTGAAAGCCGCTACCTTGGCCTTGGAGCTAGAGGGGCAGGGACCTGGCTTGTACTTCGACTCCGGCAACAATGAGGCTGCTGGAGGCGGAGAGGGTCTATATACCGACTCGCTCTTGATGGTGGCTTCTATCTCAGCAGCTGCTTCTAAAATCTGTTCCGCGGTGCTGTAGTCCTTTCGCTGTAAAGCTTTCTTTATAGTAGGTAGCATATTGTGGTAGATCACATTAAGCTAGGCTGATACGCTAGGCCTCGGCAACATCCTTCGCATAATCCCTTGCAGGGTCGTGATATACACACGTATCGACTCATCTGGTCCTTCTGTGCGCCCCTGTGCCTCTATTTGAAGCCTCTACTGGTATCCCTAAGTTTTGCCGAACCATGTCTTAGCACACGCGCAAACTCTTGCCAGCTAGCCCATCCTCCAGTCTCATCAATGTGGAATGTGGTTAAACAACCACTTGTAGGCGTAGCCGGTGAAAACCTCCTATAGCGCAGCTAACATCTGCTCCTCTGTGAGATCGTTCAACCTCTGCACTCCCTCCATCTTCTGAATGAAGTGCTCGATACTCATGCTGGAATCGCCGTTGAACCGGACTGGCCATTTTCCAAGCACACTTCCCGCCGCTCTGGACGAATGGTGAGACGACGTCATACCACTGGTAGTGCTTCTATGATCAGGTACGCTACCCTTATCACCTGTAGCGTTTCGCCTAGGGTTGACGTCCAGCACCCCTTGCCGGCAACGTCGTTGTGTTACGCGGCGCTATTGGACTGGCCATGTCCTCGTTTCCAAAGATACTGTACGTTGAGACGGCAGCCCCACGTGGTAGGTGAAAGGCCGTTAACGGATAACTTGCCGATGAGTAATAGATAAGTTACCGACTAAGTGAGCAATAGTCTGTATATGTAATAGCCTACCTGAGCGCAGGTAGAGGGCGTGCGTGCATAAAGCATTGGAGAGAGGGACGGCCACAGATATAAAAGGAGACCCGCAGCCAACATCGAGCATTCACGATCTGGCAAATAGTATGCAAATGAGCATAGAACCGATGTTTGTTTCGATCGGCTCGGCGCTAATATAATGCTATATATCGCGCCTAGGCCTTTTCGAACTCGCGGAAACTCAACCGTCTTTCCTCGAAATTGAACGTCGTTACAGTATATATATATATATATATATATATGATAAGTGACTACTTGGAGTCGGCTACAAATTTTTTCAAAAATTTTCACCGCGTACATTTGACAAGAATCCTCCCACTACAAAATTTAAGAAACGAAAAAGGCTCTTGAGATAGGTCGTTCTTGAACCGGCTGTCCAGATAGAGCCTTCTTCAAGCGGCTTCCCAGATAGGGCGTTATTCCCCTCAGCCGTCGATATGGTAAAAATTATTCTAAGAATTCCTCCGTGTGTCAGAATTTGAGGTTATGTATCTTGATGAAACTTAGGTTATGCAGTAATCAGAGTTCAAAATCTATTATTTTTCGTTTATTTGTTATTATCAAACCGTTAAATGTTATTCGCTGATATTATTTATTATACCGTTAAATATTATTCGGTACATAAGAGTTCTGTTTAGGTAAGTGGTCAGCGCACTCGATTACGATGCCGGAATACAGGTTCGATTGCATTTGCCGCAAAATAAATTTTTTTTCTCTAATTCATTTCTTTCAATATATAATATTGAATAACTATAACAATAAAATAATAATATCCTATAAGTGAGGAGCGTCCGTGGCTCAGTTGGTTAAGGCGCACGCCCTAACTATCGGATACACTCTCGCTTAAGGGCTCGTGGGTTCGATTCCCGGTGAATGCACTCGGAATTTTTCTGAGTTGTTTTTCAACGGGAAAAGTACCCTGGACTCTGACTGCTTCGAGGCGGGTTTCCCCGGAATTATCCTTCAGCGTAATTCTGGGTTTTTCCTTGCCTCACAGGCGCAAGCCTGGGCAAATGCGGAGCAGTGGTAGGGACTCTTAGGGAAGGTCGATAAAATAGGCAGGCCGATCCGATGCGCTAGGCAGGGAATGCCGGCTTTACCGGCGGGGAGCTGGTTCCTGAAAGATGGATCTTCTCCGGATCGGTCTACACTGGGAGATAGACCCGATGGCCTGTAAAAAGGACAGAGAGTGTTGGCTTAACCAACACGGTGCGAGTCTGAAAGTATATCCTCACCGGAAAAATCCCCCAGGGAGGTTAAATCAGGACGGAGTTTGAAAGGAATAGAAAAACGGAGAGGATTGGGTTGTAATTCCACACAGAGGTGGTGGATTGCCCCCGCTGACAGGGCTCATATAAGGCTGCGGCGGTAATAGAAGCAAAAAAAAACAAAAAAATCTTATAGATGTGTAAAATGTATCAACGAAGAAAGAAATTAAACTTTTTAAATTTCATCTCGGTATAAAAGATACTATACAATATAGTGAAATTTTGAACACAGAGTTAACGCAGCTATTGGATGCGAATAATATAAGAATCTAGACGACACATTGTGAGAAACGGACGACATCGGCAGAGTGAAACCTTGGGGCAAAACTTTTGCTCTAACAATATTAAGGTTATCTCTGTGTATTTTGTATATCTATGGATATTTCTACTAAATTGTGAAAAAAAATATAATATCTATAGTATCGTGGTGAAATTTTCCTACGTGACAAGACCGTTCGGAGGAGCGCCAAGGCAGAGCATCCCAAAGTCGTGCGGATGTGTGCATCCGTGCGCGTGTATCAATGTACGGATAATTGATCGTGTGGTTTTGATTTTGAACACAATAACGTCGAAGATGAAGAGTCATCCGCAAAAAATCAAATAGGACAATGGCCGTGGTCAGCTCACGCAGAAGTTAAGGAGGGCGAGAAAAGAAGACAAGCAAAGTTGGTGAGGGTGGCAGACAACAACGACTCGACAGGGCGCTCAAGTAACGGCCAGCGCAAGTAAGGCGTCGTACGCGTTGGTGGAGCCTTGGTGAAGGCTGACAACTCGGGCATCTGAAGCATTTGGATCAGCGTTGTCATTCATCCACAGAGTGTTGGGAACATAAATTACGCATATCGCGCTCGAACTTAATAGAAGTGCGCTCGAATCGAGGGCCCTAATGTTAATTATAATAATTAATGTTATCTGCGAGCGTATGGTTGTCTGCTTGTTACGTGAGTTTGAATTTTGCGCGCGGCTACTCCGAGCAGTAGCATACGAGTAGGAGCGAGTTACTTATGCGCCGCCGATGTGAGGCCGAGAAGTGCACGCGCCAGCATATATTGGCACAGGGTGCGAGTGAGACGTCAGTCCCGCTGTGCGGTAGCCAGGTGGCGGAGGAGAGTCGGGCCTCGGCGGCTAGTTACGATCGCTTAGACCGTAGTCTCCTGCCTTGGCTGTGATCCCGATCGAACGTATCTACGGAAAGTTCCTAGTGCAGTTTTTATATCTAGTTATCTTCCGGCATCTTCGAGGCTTTCTTTGGAATTTCGAACGTGGCTTCAAGAAGGACTCAATTAAAGGACAGTGTATTGTTCTGGATTTTCTCCCGAAAGCTTTCTCCCGGCCGTCTAGCTCCACGTCCCGAAATGCTGAACTAAGAATATCTTTTGTTCGTACTGCAGGATTATCTAGTGCGCGGCTATTTTACCTTTTGTCTGTTCTCTGTTAATTTAAGTGCGGATATTTTGGTTAGATCGTGTTAATTTTGCGTATATTTTGATTAAAGATGAAATTACTATATAGTTTTCAGGCGCTCATACGGAGCTCAGGCCAGCATTTTTCATTCGATTTTAGACTAATCCTATATATAGTTTATTTAAACAACGGATATGTTCGTTTAACAACATATAGATTATAGATAGCCCATTCAGCTTTTCTTATCTCGATCCGTATATAGCTAGCCGTTATTTTAAACAAATATCAGGCGACTTCAAAAAAGCTTGTTAAAAACTCCAAATTGATTCCCTTATACATCGAAAGTTTTTTTCATCGAGAGCGAGTTTCGAATTTGCGATCAAAACCACTGGTCTCTTAGGAGGTGGTACGCACTTTTCCGTTATTTTCTTCACAAATATTTGATAAGGTTGATAGAGTTGGTACCACCTTTTAAGACTTTATTTAGCCTCCTTTATTTCTCGGTTGCAAGTATCAACCGCTTCGAATTCTCTACCGAATCGGTAATAATTCTTTCGTGCTTGTTGTTTGCGTTTACTGATTTGATGACAATTTTTACGAACGTCATCGATATCCTTATTCCTTAATATAATGATGGTCGTCTGTAGTTCGGCATTCTTCTTAGCATTCAATCCAACAGTCGTGTTGCCTGGATTTTCACCAGCTTTCTGTCCTGGAAAGCCAAGCTCGATTACACAGGCCCACAAAAAAAATTAACTTGGCTGAATCTGGCATTCGTTTAATCTCAGCACGTCGGGTTCAAGGGCATATGAAGGTCAAATTGCAGAAGTCAGTAATAACCAATACAAGACATCTGTCTGTTAAGTTTTGGGGGGCGCTGAATCCAAATCCGGTATATATTTTTCTCCATGAGGTAAGTTTGAAGGTCAGTTCAAGGTCAAAGCTGTGTACTCTAGGAAAAATGAATTTTTGATTCCAGATTCTGAAAGAGCGAGAAATTTTGCGTCCAGACAGATATTCAATTTTTTTTAATATAACCCTCAAGGTCATATGAAGGTCACTTAATCTGGTTGGATGGAGGATTCGTATGGCAATAAGATAATGGATTTTCATGGGGCAAACTACTATGTCGTTTTTTTTCTTTAGGTAGAGTTAATTTTTTCTACAGTTAACTCTACGTACCTTAATTTTCTCCTATGAAATAGCATTGTTGGGATATGTGGTCCGGCAGCTGTATGACAGCGGTCGGCTACTCTATTCTTGCCATTAGAACTCGTCCTCTTTCCAGAAGTTTCACCTAGATCATGATGTTGCCTAAGACGCCTTTATATATGTGCGTATGTGAATGTGGATACGGGTATGTGTATACCGTGATATTTCCTGATTTATGCAGTCAAGGTTAATTAATTTTGTCACGTAGTTTTGGTTTTCTATTATAAATTTGGAAATAGAAATCTTTAAGTCTATTAACGTAATTTTGTGTAATAGTAGATTATTGATTATCGAAAATTTCATTTTTAATTTTTTTTTACGCTAAAATCAAACTTACAGGATGCGATCAAATAGAATCGATAGTGTGTAATACTTATTATTTTGATATTTAATAAAGCGTCTTTTTTCGCCAAATCATCATATGTCCAAAAGTTATAGATATCATTGTTTTAAAAAATGCATAACTACACTGAATAAGAATATCTATAAACTGTTACAATTTTAAGTTGATTCATATACTAGTTCTCGAATAAACAAGTGAAATAAAATAGTGTTCTACGACCAACGTTTACAGAAGTGAAAAGTTTTGAATTCGTGTGAAATTTAAAAAAAAAATAGAATATTTGGATATCTGGGCTACCTTTTTTGCAGCTTATGAATTTTATTAATTTAAAAGATATCAAGTTTCAAATTCTTTGCCTCCCATCTTGTATACACTGTAGAAGTGGACATTATTTTGTTATATCTTATAACTGGTTAACTGTTATTTTTTATATTTGTACAATAATTACGAAATGCAAAAGAGGGGCAGACCTCTGACCCTCCCTTGAAGTAAACGATATATTTACTTCTAACACCATCCTGATTGATAAAAATTTTTCTGTACGATCAGCTAATTTATAATAGAATAATCTAGAATTCATTAAAGCAAAGTTACATGCGTTTAATTAAACATTTTTTGACAGATTTAGACTAATATCGTTTTCCTGAGTATAATTTGCTTAGTAATTGCCTAGACTGCTACAAATGATTTGTTAATCTGTGGATTTCTTTTCAGATATTTTTGCTGAATTATTACCAATGGCTGTTCATAATGCAATTTCGAATTATGAATCTCGAAAATCCGACCTGGTTAATTGTGAAATCGCTAAACTGCGCAATTTGCAGCAAATTTTAAATGGGTAAGATGTTATAAAATTATATAGTTTCCTTCTATGGGTCTTTACACACTAAATGGAATAACGAATAACGCATATGAATAAGGAATAAAAATAAGTAATTTATGGAAACTATATCTGAATATATCGAGAAATAATAAGAAATAACGTAATATATGTATCTCTAAAAAAATTAAGTTCTTAAAAAGTAAAAGGTTAGGCGAGTTTGATATATTCCGCAACGAAATAACAGATAAAAAAGAACTGAGATCAATCAACCAAAGTCAAGTTTATTATATTGAATCATATTGAAGCAACGAAATTTTGTTTGGTCAATAAAGGGCTTACTTAACTTAAAGTTGAGTTATATAATGACAATTAGGAACAACTCTCAAAATACTTACTACGCAACTTGCCATGACCGTTTTATTGTACTTATGGTGTTATTATGACGTTCTAATACATGAAAAGAAAAGTTTAATTGTTCACTAATAAATAAAATATAATGGTCATGAAAGTTGCGTAGTAAGTATATTGAGAGTTGTTCCTAATTGTCATAATATAACTTAACTTTAAGTTAAGTAAGCCCTTTGTTGAACAAACAAAATTTCGTTGCTTCAATATGATTCAATATAATAAACTTGACTTTGGTTGATTGATCTCAGTTCTTTTTTATCTGTTATTTCGTTGCGGAATATATCAAACTCGCCTAATCTTAATGTTTCTAATATCTAAATCTATATAAAAAGTGTGCATTTCCGTGTGAATTTTGAGTGTAGTCATGTTTGTATACATGCATGAATTATGTGTAAGGTTAGATTGACATTCCTAAAATATTACCTTTTATTTTCCAAAATTTGTTGTAAAAACCTTCTTTTAAACGGTAAAAACATTGATTTTAAAATTTACTGATTTAAAGTAATTTTGATTATCAAGTTTATGAATTTTAGGTTATAAACCATGAGTGGATCAAGTATCCTGATATATTATGCTAAGAAAATATGGCCACTGGTTATCGGCAGGCCATATCTTATGGCGTATTTTCTACGAGGGTAGATATCGTCCTCGTATTATTGAAACGTACCAGGTTCATCCGCAGAAGAATCGCGAGATCGCAAGTTCGTGTCGAGACTCGAAGCGAGGTGAGGGAAGGGCAGGATGCACTTGAGATGCTTATTAGATCGACAGTCACCTGCACTGAGGGAAGGTGAGCGCTGATCGTCAATGTGGGGGTAGAAGGTATCTTAGCGTGGTGCAAAGATTTAATAGCTCTGGACCACGTAGGATGCCCTGGGAAGTGACTCAGTTAATTAAATAAGTTATATATATATATTGAATCATGGCTTTTATTAAAATATCGAGAATAAGCGTGAGATACAGCGGGTTGGGGTATTCCCGGCATGCATAAGACTAATGTATGTGAGAGCCCCTCCAGGATGATAATCCGTTAAGTCCGGAGTGCTGAGAGGATTAGCATTCGCGAAAATCTGAGTACTGGCTGCGGTGCACGCTGGCCTTATATACTCCTCTCAGTCCCATATACTGTGTGTATAAGCAGTTTGTTTATGTTGCTTCTTCCTTGTTGTTGCCGCTCCAGTATCTGTACCTCGGGTGCGCGCGTGGCCTCTCCTGCCGTGCTGCCGTTTCAGTGCCCCACAAAATAAAATTTGACCCTCGCTCGAAATTTTATTTTTCCCTTAAAACTAAAGACAAGGGAGAGACTAGATTGCGTTACAATATTTGCTCAAAGGAAAAACACAATGTTTTTTAGAGATTATACAAAAAAACGATAAAGAAAAAGAAAGAAAGAAGTGTGAGAAAAAATAGAAATGGCAATATATTATATTTGTACACTTGGTAGAAATTTTTGGTGGAGGTGTACCTTCAGCTTGTCTTGGAGGTTCAAAGAGCCCTTAAAAAATACCGCCAATTCTAGACCTGCTGCTTCACTGGCTTGTATGATAAGTAGCCAACATAAAGTCTATCACAGCAACATTCTCCATCTAGTGTTAGGTGCAATTTTGCATTGGAGAGCACCTATCCTTTGTTAGCTGCTTCTGGATGGTCTTCCGTGCTTTCTTTAATAGATTCACGGGCACCGATGCTCCTGGAACCAAGTTACTGTCCAGGACAACTTGCAGGGTCTGGACGTTCATTTTGGTGTGGGGATCTTGTTGCTGCTCACATTAAACAGAATTGCCCGATATACAAACTGGTGAATTTTGTTTTGCTTCCTCCTAGAGGAAGCTTTGTAATAATGAAATTTTCAGTTTCGCTAAAACTTCATAGAAACATCTTTTTAGATGTTAGACGTTCGAATTACATGTTTTTTTTCTTTATAGAGTGAGAGGTTAAGGGCAAATCCATTATGGACGATATGGCACCGACTGGTACCACCTGTGTGGGACTCTCACCCACTAAACCCTTCGCTACCGTTAGCTTTTGCATTTCAACAGCAACAGAATCCTCTCCGTACTCCTTACCGACCTCAAGTAAGTTGGGCCTGGCTCTTTCTCCAATAAGTCACCCTCGCGGTAACACCGTTTGAGTATCGCTTCGTGGTGGGACTTTGGACTACTGCCTTCGTCTGTTGATGTGGTCGTCATTACGTTTTTCTCTGTTTCTGTCACTTGAACAGCCGTTGGACATAAGTCTTCTATGCCATCTTTGACTGGACACTTTTCTCGGCATTACCGCGTCGCACGCTTTGGTTAGCTGGCCCGTCATTTGTGCAGCCTTGTCGTCTGCTGCTCCCGTCAATTAAATATTGTCAAACATCGTCAAGAATAACTCCTTGAAGGATACTGACAAATGTCAAGTCTATGAATTACTTTGTATCTCCTTTTTTGAACGTAGGGGTCTCGCCTTGATTCAGCAACACCACGTCTAGTAGCATGAATGCCTCCAGTAGCACTCGTCCCCGTTTGTTGGTTCTGCTACTACCCCACTCAATCGCCCATACGTTAAAATCTCTGGCTATTATAGCTGGGTTTTTATTCCTAGCGTCTTGTACCAGCCGGTCTAGTAGCTCCTGAAACTGCTCTATCGACGCGCTAGGGGGGACATAGTAACTGTATAAGTGTATGCCGCCTATTTTCGCTCTTACGAAGCCATTTTCCTTGTTTACCACCTTGCCCTGAAAGGTAAAGTCTTTCCATGCCCAGATTACGGCTTTACCTGAGGCGTCAGATTCCCAGGATGGCTCATTCAGATCTTTGTACTGCTCACTGACAAGAGCGACATCGACTTTGTGAAATCAGATCTGAACTATTCTCATTACCCTTTCCTGATTTCTTTAACCGCTGCTTGGTAAGCTGGGCACAAGTAACTACCAGTGACATGGTTCGTCGGTATATTGTTCCTTTTTTTACGGCACAGTAAACCATACGGTTCATTACGGCAGCTATTTGCTTTATGCCCCGGCTTACCGCATTTGTAGCAGCATTTGCTTTTATCCTGCGGATCAGTACACTTGATAGCGACGTGGCTAAAACCAAGGCATTTATAACACCTAAGCGGCCCCTTACTGCGGTTTGACGAACGAATCCTATAATTGACCCATCGAATTTTAATTTTCTCTAGGTTTGTGAACTTGATCGCTATTCCTTTCGACAATCGCACAACAGCTATCTGCGTGTCTACGTACGCTTTTCTCACCGATTTTACGGTAATGATCTCAATCGCATCTCTTTCTCCTATTTCCCTTTGTAAGGCCTCCAGTACCTCCTCTTTTGAGGTAAGAATGTTGAGATCCCTTATTTCAAAAGTCTCCTCTTGCTGCAGTGTTTTTATTGTGGTTCCTTCCACTAGTACTGTTTTAACCGCTTCTTGGGAATCTGCGGTTTTAACTTCTTTTGTGCGTTTGAGCTCTATGAGGAGATCTCCCGCCACCGTTTTGCGTATTTTATTTACGCTATCTCCCATCGCATTCAGTGAACGAGCAGTTGTCAATGTTGACAAAATGTTCACGTAGCTCCTTCGTTTCGGCGCCTTAATGATAAGAGCGTCTAGTCCGGTCGGTCTTGTCCGCTTTGCTTTGTCTTTGCTGATCCTATTCTGATTGTTAACGCCAGGGACCTTGTTGTTCTCCTTACTTGACTGTTTCTCCTTTGTTTTCGCCTTTCTTGTAACGAACTCTTGCCAAGTTGCCTCTTTAGGTCGTTTATTTTCTTTCTCCTCTTTGTTTCTTCTTTCAAGATTGTAGTCCCAGTTTGAATTACTGCCTCCTTGATTCACCTGCTCTTGTTCCGTCTGTATTGCCATTTCAGAAATAGTCTTTATTGGACTACACTCCATGGTATTCGTTTTTTTACTCAGACTGCTGTTTTCGTCCGATCTCTGGGTAGGGAACCCAGTTGTTAAGACACTTTTTAGGGTATCTGAAGTCCCCAAGTTTGCTTCGTTTGTTGTACTAAGCATTTTTATTATTATCCTCCTCTACCATCTTTAGTCACCTACCTTCCACCGAGCTCTCACCGCAAAGTTATGCTTCAGGGGCGTGAATTCTGGTCTCGTGCCCCAGCGCAAGTCTTCCTCAAAAAGCCTCTGGAAAAGGGTAACGAGGCCTGCCCTCTGACAACAATAGTAACGTCTCAATTTTTAAACCTTCTATTAAATGGCCAAGACTTGTTTAAATGAATAATGAACCTTAACAATTTAAAGAAGAGTTCATAATAAACCATAAAACTATTTTCAAAATTAAATTTTAATTTGACCATCAGAGATATTGTTAATCAAGAATTTCTAAAAAATTTCTTCGTTTAATCTTTTCAATCTCAGGTATCTTTCATTCAATTTCAATTTACCAAATAGTGTTTTCTCGTTCAATGGTCACTTTTTCGTCGAATATTTTTCAGTAGTTAATTTGTCATTTTTCGCAGACGTGCATATTTATTATCTGCACATAAACATGCAACGACTTAATGAAAGAGAAAGAATTTCACTTTTAATGATGATAGGCTGGGGTGAACTTAGACGATCTTACGAAGATGCCAAAACTCTCTTCAATGAAACTTTCAGACTTGGCCTTACTCCAATTTCTAAATCTACAGTATCGAGGGCTGTGAGACGGTTTCATGATACAGGAAGTGTAAAAGATCGTCCTCGTTCTGGAAGACCGTCTATTGCAACAAACGAAGAAAAATCACTAGATGTCTTATTGTCACTCAGAGCGGATTCCCATACTTCAATGCGCAAAATGTCTCAACAATATGAAATAAGCAAGTTTTCTATTCAGAAAATATTAAAAACTAACAAATTCCATCCATTTAAGGTTAATCTTGTGCAAGAGCTGAATGAAGATGATTTTGATAGGAGAGTTGAGTTTTGCGAAGAAATGATGTCTAGGACTGTTGAAGATCCCAATTTTGTCTCCAATATAGTCTTTTCAGATTAAGCTACTTTCCAATTAACTGGTACTATGAATAGGCATAACTGCGGATATTGGGCTTAGCAAAATCCTCACTGGATGCGCGAAGACAAAACCCAATATCCCGAAATATTAAATGTTTGGGCTGGAATATTGAATAATCAATTGATTGGTCTCTTTTTCATAGATGGTAATTTAAATGCAGCAAAGTATGAGGACATGTTACGGACGCAAATCGTTCCTAGAATTACAGAGGTTACGGGAGCCAATTTTGAACACACGTGGTTCCAGCAAGATGGTGCAGCAGCTCACTATGGACGCAATGTTCGACAGTATTTGAATACTGTATTCATTGATCGCTGGATTGGCCGCAGAGGTATTATCGAATGGCCCGCCAGATCACCTGATCTGACTCCTCTAGATTTCTCCCTCTGGAAATACTTATAAGATCGTGTTTATAAAACTAAGCCACAAAATCTAGATGAATTACGGCAAAGGATAATTGATTAAAGCACTTTGATTTCGACAGAACACATTCAAAATTCTATTCATAGTTTTTATTATCGATTAAGTTACTGTCAAGAAACCGAAGGTCATCAGTTTGAACATTTGGTTTGACAACTGGTTGTCAACTGTTAACTGGTTGGACAACACCAATTTCTAATTGGTCGGCTCGAGTCTTGCCTTAACTGGTTGGGCCGAGTCTTACCTTAATTTGTTGGATAACACCAAGTCTTGCCTTAACTAGTTAGACAACACTAAGTCTTGCCTTAATTGGTCGGGCAGATTCTTGCCTCAATTGGTTGGAAAAACCAAGACCTGCCTTGATTGATTAAATGGCGTCTAACTATAACTGGTTCGGGCCGAGCCTTGTCTTAACTGCTTGGATAAGATCAGGTCTGCCTTAATTGATCAAAATTGGGTGGTCCTGATCAGATAGTTGGAGAAATATTATGAATATTACGTTTTAAATGTTGTTCTCTTCGAGTTCTAATTTTCGAGTTATCGTACCAAACCTGCATTTGTCCTTGTCCATACCTTCCAAGGTCAAATTTTAAAATATTTTAGACCATATTTGAACGTAAAATTTTCCGCTCTTTTCATTTCTGGGGTCGAAAATGGGGGGTCCTATTTAAAAAAATCGATTTGACCCTCAAATGACCTTGATGAACATGGTGAAGGTCAAATTTAAGGTCCCCGTCAAAAAGCTGGGAAAAAATCCTAACAACCATGTCTGTTTATTTTTTTTACCATTGTTAGTTCAGATGTTATTATGCCGTTCCGGAACTTTTCAGACACCCTGTATACTCCTTGAAGTCCCATATATTATGTGTATAAGCAGTTTGTTTATGTTGCTTCTTTCTTGTTGTTGCCGCTCCTCGTACACTTCCTTGTTGTTGCCGCTCCAGTATCTGTTGTTTGGGTGCGCGTGTGGTCTCTCCTGCCGTGCTTCCGTTTCATTATGATTTATTTACCAAGACCAAAAATCACGGAGCGCACCACTTGGATCTCGTCATCGCCACCTTGTACACTTAGACGCCGCCCTCGAATTATTTCTACACCTAGACACAAAAATGTACGAAACGAACTACCTAGACCTCGTTATCGTCCACCCCGTACACCAGACACCGCCCTCGTATGATGTATTTAGCTACACATATTACACCTAGACACTATAAACTACATGTGATCGAGCATGCGGAAAAACCGATGAGAAAGCAATACCCATCTGCATATAGCTGCGCGGCCAACTTCACGGTCCAAACATTTCTGCGGCTAATTTAACGGTCCAAACATTTTGATGGAAGAAAAAAATAGGATTTGATTTGAGTATTTCCGAATAGCACACTCGTATATCACATATAAAGGGAGCTTTTTTTATCAATATTTTTGTTGGAAATTATTATTAGGCATAATAATAGATGATATAAGTCAAAATAACTTTGATATAACAAAGAAAAACATTTATTTCCTTATAATGAAATGTATTTATTTATTCTTTTTCCTTATTCTTATGCCTTATTCATTATTATTTTATTTAGCGTATGTAGGCCCTATACTTAGCTTAAGTCGTAGGTACTTTACAGCTAAAATTAAAATAATCCAACAGATTCGATATTGTTTGAAATGAGTAGGAAAACATAAACAATATCATAATTCATGAAACGTGTAGAGTAACGTTTTTTCATCAAGATCTACAATGAGACTTTGTCCAGTTTAGTGTCCTGGAGTCCTGCAGTATCCTTGAATTATCTACAACGATGTTTAGCTTGAGTCGTAAATAATTACTTGGAATTGCAATATCGGCGACCGGTGATCTCCCAAACGCCTGGGCTAAATATCGACTTTATTTTATGACTAATATTTCCACACAGATCTTAAAGTGCGATGTAGTGAGCACGCTGTGGCGCCGGTGTTACTCTTATCACCCCGAAAAATAAAACTATTTATGCGATAATAATACATACGGACTGATTTCGAAAAGATCGGTTGTGCGTGTACTTAACAAAATCAGTTCACCATAATCCTTAACTGAATACCGACTGACCTTCCTACTCTGTTTCTTTTGATCGATAATCTACAGAGTGGCTTTGGCACTGGCCACAGTACACAGTTCGGCTTAATTAAGTTAACTAATGATATCAAACGGACAGTACGATTTTTACTTCTATTTGATATAACTTAACACCAGAGTGCCACAAGAATCCGTACTGCATATTTTATTATTTGCGTTGTACACCGATGACATCTGTTTCTGATTACACGCAGGTATATCACATCTGATTGCCACATTGAGGAGCTCGGTACTTGTTCATTACACAACTATATAAGCGTGCTCACTCTTTAAGGGGTAACACCACTCTAGAATTTTCAAAAATCCAATTTTTTACTTAAAGTGTACTTAAGGCCTTTAAAAAACATATCCAATTCGTTTTATATTGTAATTCAATGTGGAAGGGGTATAATTCTTAAATCTGCCGCAACGCGTCGGAGCGTCTGCCGACGGCTGCATCAGCCGCCACGGCGAACTATGATTTATCGACCCTACCGGTCCGAATTATATTGCTTATGGGCATAGTGGTTTATGAGAAGTCTACCAGGGTGTACTAACACCCCATAGAAGTACGTCTGTGTGTGCGTGCGCGGATGGGCTCTCGTATCCGTAATTTGAAGAAGTTAACAAAAGGACTTGGAGGAAAAGTTTACAATTTTTTTACAATTCATAGGAATCACGAATCTGTAGAAAAACTGCGAAATGAAATCTACGCAACGCTGGACCATAAATTATAATTATCGACCGGCGACTAACCGAGGCACGAAAGATGCTCGCCCGGGGAGAATTCATGGTACGCTTGGCAAAAAAGCTCAAGCGACTGGGCAGGACTTTACGCATAAACCGGCTCTTTCTCAAGAGGTTTATAAAGCGATTTTGCCATTGTACGAAGAACTCAGCCGAAATGAATTGCTTACTCGTTGCTTAGGCGGCTTCACGCAAAATAGCAACGAAAGTTTTAATGCAGCGGTCTGGTCCATGGCTCTAAAAACATTTTCCAGTGGCAAACATGTAAGTAGTTGAACTATAGGCATACTAGATCATAGGCATACTGGATCAGGGGCGGTGATCCAGTACGCCGCCCGTGTATAACCATAGGGCCTCCCTCCTCCAGACCCGAGTCTCTCTTCTCTCGAGTGATTCAGTATGCCTATAGGATACTGCATGACTCGGCCTGGGGTGGTACGGCGGCCTGTATGTAAGCATAGGGCCCCCTCTTTTCGAGAGTCTCCCTTCCCTTTGGCTCGCTGGCATAGTGGGAGAAGAGGCAACCCCTCGCTCGCTTAGACACGAGCAGTGGCTCTCTTGGCCGCCTGTGTGTAAGTATAGGGCTCCTTCTTTTCGAGTCTTCCTTCCGCTCGCTGGTATAGTGGGAGTAGAGGCTCTCCCTCGCGTAGATACGAGCAGCGGCTCTCGCTTAGTTTAGAGAGATATGACCTGCTAGTGTAGGAATGCGAGGGCGTTAGCTGTGTTTACGAGGGATAAGATAATTTTTTTTCCAGATATGGTGCATGGTTATGAAAACAAATAGTTTTCACCTAAAATGCTATGTATGCTCAAGTATTCTGGAGATTTATGATACAGTATTGCTCGCTCGCTTAGATTAGAGAGATGTGACCTGCATGTAAGGGATGTGTGAGAAAAAATTTTTTTCGGCGCCTTTCGTCAGTCCTTGAGCAGCTTGGTCTCGTGGGACTCTTATTTTCGGGTGCGCTTATCATTTTCTGTAACTGGAAAATTTTATCCAAGGATATTTCTTATCCTCATTCTTTCCGCATTCAATTTTCGTTTTCCTTTTCTTATCGCGGATAATTTTTTTGTGGGACTGGGCTCGGTTGTCGAAATGTGGGGCGCGGTTTTTGAATTTTGGGGGTGAAACAATTAAATCTGTTTAGATTTTTTCCAATTGGTCAAGACAAGGTGGAGAGAGAATTTCTAGAAAATTTTTCCCAAGTGGTGGAAAAAGGACTCGCACATCTTTTCATGAATAAATAGTTCCGGGCATGCAGTAGCTCCTCAGATCAGTTTTGCGCTTCTACTGCGTATTTTTTATCATCGAGTTTCAGACCGTCGAACAGCGCATTGTGGAATCCTTAAATATCGCTGAGTGGGTGATGATGGGAATTATGAGAAACGGTAAGTTAAGCTATTTCTATCGAGTATTTTTTGTTTTTTATATCCATCTCCCTAGCTCTCTTGCATGCACACACACACATGCGCGCGGATTTTTGTGTGCCCAAGCTCACCCCCCCACTCACACACACACACACACACACACACACACACACACACACACACACACACACACACACACACACACACTAAGCTATATACCCCCACCAAAGTGCCCAGAGGTACTAAAGAGGGTAGTGACAACACTTTTTCCAAGTCAGCCGGACGCACCATATGCTATAGCAGAGGAAGTGCGGGAAGAAAATATAGCTCCAATTACAGTTGAGGAGCTACTTGTAGCAAGCAAGAGGGTAGGAAACAATAAGGCTCCCGGTCCTGACGGCATACCAAATGTAGCGCTGAAGCATGCCATCGAGGCTAAACCTGAAGAATTTGTTGGCCTCTACAATGCATGCCTGGCCGAAGGGAGATTTTCGACCAACTGGAAAAAGCAGCGACTTGTGTTGTTACCTAAGGGTAACAAAGCGCCCGGAGGGGAGACATCGTACAGACCATTATGTATGATGGACACTCAAGGAAAAATACTGGAGCGCATTATCAGCAACAGGATGGAGTGCATAATCGAAGAGACCAAGGGGCTTGCCGAGCACCAATATGGCTTTCGGAAGTGCCGATCTACTTTGGACGCGATCGGCCTAGTGGTAAACACAGCCCGAGCAGCCATCAGTGGAAAACGGTGGAAGGGCGGAACAAAGAAGTACTGTGCAGTTATTACTTTGGATGTCAAAAACGCATTCAACTCTGCAAATTGGACGAAGATACATGAAGCGCTTGAAAAGCTTGAGGTGCCCTGATACATCAGGAGGATGATGGCCGACTATCTGAAGGACAGAACTTTACTGTACGAAACGGATTGCGGCACTGAAACTTACAAGGTCACGGCAGGTTTTCCACAGGGATCAGTACTGGGCCCGCCATTGTGGAACATTATGTATGACGGAGTGCTGAGACTACAACTCCCGCGGGAGGCTATGTTAGTAGGATTCGCAGACGACATAGCTCTTGTAGTAGTAGGGAAGGAAAAAGAAGACGTCGCTGAAATCACCAATGAAGCGATCACCACCATCCAGAGGTGGCTGAGAGAAACGGGACTTGAACTCGCTGGACACAAGACCGAGGCGATCCTGATATCTAGCAGGAAGAAAATGGAGACAATCGCCCTAATGGTAGACGGCCATGAGATAACCTCTAAATCGACTATCAAGTATTTGGGCGTTACTATAGACGAAAAGTTGACGTTTAAACAGCACCTTGAATTAGCAGGTAAAAAAGCGTCAAGAACGACTGCTGCTCTTTCTCGGCTCATGCCGAATGTCGGTGGAGCTACTCAGAAGAAAAAGAAGCTGTTAGGAAGTGTCAGTACATCGATTATGCTGTACGGGGCACCAATTTGGGCAGATGCAATGGCAATAAAGGCCTATGCGCGGAACCTGTCATCCGTGTATAGACGGAGTGCGCTAAGAGTAGCGTCTGCTTACCGCACGGTATCGGACGATGCAATAAGCGTCGTGGCAAGCATGCCACCCATCGACCTCTTAGCACTAGAGAGGAAGGCCATATACATGGCAAAACAGGAGAACAGCGATAGAACGAAGGCAGAAATCTGGAACGCTGCCAGAGAACAAACAGTAGCTGAGTGGCAGAGAAGATGGGACAGTAGCCTGAAAGGGCGCTGGACGCACCGACTTATACCAAAGATTGAAGACTGGATCACAAGAAGACACGGGGAAGTAAACTACTACCTCACGCAATTTTTGACGGGACATGGATGCTATCGAGCATACCTGTGTAGATTTAATTTAGAAGACTGTCCAGACTGCCCAGCATGTTTGGGCATGTGCGAGGACGCTGAGCACGTTTTTTGCTACTGCTCGCGTTACCAGCAGGAGCGTGAAGAGTTGGAACGCTACCTCCAGACCAGAGCAACTCCTGAGTCTATTATGGTAGCTATGTTCGCCACCGCTGAGGGCTGGCACGTGGTTAGTAACTACGCCGCGGTCATCCTCAAGAAAGTGAGGGGCGACGAAGAGAGAAGAAGACGAGAGATGCTGCAAGAAGCTGACGACCGGACGATGCGGTAAGAAGTAGACGGCAGCCTATAATGAAGAAGGTACGATAGTAGATCTACTAGATATGGACGCATAAGGAATGACAATCACATCAAGGAGACAAGGGCAATGTCCCTATGCCCCCCCGCGAAGTAATACTTGACCGTGGTACCGCGGGGGAAAAAAGGCACTGAAGACGGAGCTTGGCCCTCCTCACCGACAAGTCGGTAAGGAGAACGAGGAGGATTCGGGTTGCAATTGGATTTTATATTCGGTCGCAAAACGAAGGGTTTTAGTTGGTGAGAATCCAACACACGGTGGCTCAGGCCATGTCATGGTCTATTAAGATTTTTCCCTCCAACCTCTTTCTCCAATAAAAAAAAAAAAAAAAAAAAAAAAAAAAAAACACACACACACACACATACACGCATTCTTTCTATTTTTGTCTCTCTCACACACGCACACATACTGATATTTTTTCGATTTTCTAGGGCCATCCACACCCGCGCAGATGCTACAGCAAAGGGTTGCTGGGAAGAGCAGCAGCAGCAGCAGTGACAGCGACACCGGCAGCAGAATAAACAAATCAAGCAGCGGAAGATTGAAAAAAGAGTAAAAAAAGTGTTGCTGGGAAGAAAAGCAACAGCGACAGCGACAGAGGCAACAGCAGCCGAAAAAAAATAAGCAAACGAAGCTCGATTTCATCATCGTCGCCGAAAACTCAAGGTAAAGGATTTTATACCAATACGTAATAGTATATTACGATATAGTGCTGCAAAGTAAGTTCAACCTCGTGGCAACGTTATGATATGTCCCTAATAAGGTTGAAATTCCTTTGCAGCACTAGTATCGTACGATACTTCATGACACAACGTGTGTAAACCGAGATTTAGCAAGTGCATTTTTTGCACAAGCGTGGCATAAGTCGAGGTTTCCGCCACGGCGTGACATAAGTCTACATATATATATATATCAAAAATTTAATTTTCTGTAATTATTTTTTAGTTTCATCGCCGAAACCTCCTTCATCGATTATGGAAACCGATGAAGAGAAGCAAACACAACAAGAACCACAGTAACAGAAGCAGAAGAAGCCTCTCTCTATCAAAGAGCTGCCTCCAATCCCGAAACTATCAATTAAAAGAAAGCGATGTAAATTTATTTTTTGTACACATTAATAAATTACAAGTATTTTCATTTTTTAATAATATTGATTTTTTTTGGAGCAGGATGAATTGTTTATTTCAAGTCCTGTGGTAGTTGATATAACAGAATCTCCGGAGCAAATCAGACCTGCGACACCACAGATTCTTCCTGAAGAAAATCGTAAGTTCATTATAACATTAATTTAACAATGAAATTCGTACTAAAGATTTTTAATTTTTTTTGTTTCAGCGGCGAAGAAAAAGATCTCTCTGCAAGAGTACAGGGATCTATATAGTAATAAACCTAAAATAATTAGTAATCGGAAATTTTCACCGAAATATAAAATTTTGTAAAATTGTTCTTTTTTTGGCTCCTTTTATCTTAGCTAAAATAGTCATTTTAGCTACAAAAATATATTTTTTTTTGTAATATGTGTGTGTGTGTGTGTAGAAGAAGAAAATAAAGAAAAATTTTGTAATAATAAATAAATATACACAACTAATCTACTTGTATTCAATGACTTCTTATCCGAAACCATTGACAAGACCTCGCAGGCCGACGTGATCTTCACTGACATGTCAAAGGCCTTTGACTCCTAAATCATAAACGTCTACTTGACAAGTTGTACAACATTGGCGTGCGCGGGGTAACTTTGAAATTACTCTAATCCTATCTCACTGATAGGTCACAATCTGTCAGGCTGAATGGCTCAATTTCTGCGCCTGTTCCGGTCACATCTGGTTTTCAGCAGGGCTCGCACCTGGGTGCGCTCCTATTCTGTGTTTTTTATCGATGATCTTGTCTCGTGTGTTAAATTTTCGAACTATTGTTGTACGCCGATGATGTCAAACTCTTTCGCTCTGTTGAATCACTGAGTGACGTGGCCCTCCTCCAAAGGGACTTGGATGCCATCTACCTTACGTTCGTTTACTTCTTGATCGTTATCTTACTACCTGCGCAGATTTCGCGAATTACAGAAGATTAACTCCAACTCAAATACTGGCTTCTTTAGCTCGATCAATCGTATGAGGCGGCAATGGAATGCTCTTCATGTCTCGATTCAGGAAAAAACGTCAATAATTAGTTTTAAATCATCTGTCCGGTCTCTATCGATAAAATTCTAGTTGTTAACTTGTCATTCTCTGATTCTACAACTTTCATTTCGTTATTTCAATTATGACCTTGTTCATATCTGTAAATATTTGTAAAGGGCTCTTTAGCCCGTATAATTAATAATAAATAAATAAAAAAATAAATACACATTTAGTAATCCAATTTTTATTTCCAATAAATACATTCACATTTCCAATCATTCACTTCATCCTTAGTATAAGTACCACTTAAGTAATTTTGTAGCCATGTTCTTATCGCAAGAATATTATAGACTGCACACCATGGTTTCCGTCTGATGCACAAATCATGGTTGAAATATGTGTAGTGATTGTTATATTTTATATTTTCTAAGGATGAACATCCTAAATCGATCTGCAAGAAAAAAAATAATTGGATGAATATGAAATTTGAATGATAAAAGTATGAAGTGAGTATGAATGAGTATGAAGCGAGTATGAAGCGAGTATGAAGCAAGTATGAAAAAGTATGAAATGAGTATGAAGTGAGTATGAATAAGTATGAAGTGAGTATTAATAAAATAGCATGAAAAAAACTTACACATTAGGCAGCAGATTCTTTAGACACTGCATTTTTTCTTCTCCCTTAAGAAATAATTTCTCAACGCCTTGTGTACATATTTGAAAAATGCGTTGAAGTCGATCATATGGAATATCTCCAGTGGAGTTGAAGCACGTATAGTACAACCAAATTTTCACAGTTGTACAATCTTTGATGAGAACTTAGTAGCTATTCAGATGAAGAGAACAAGTATTACAATAAAAAAATTAACATAGGACTCAGTATTTTGGATTTGTCGAAAACATTAGTCTATGATTTTCATTACTCTTATATGAAAAAACATGTAGGAGAAAAATGTAAACTGCTCTACACAGATACAGATAGTTTGATCGACGAAGTCCAAGACCTCGATATGTATCACATCATGAAAGAAGACATTTATAAATTTCACATTTCAGATTACGATGAGAATAATCCATTCAACATTCCAAGAGTAAATAAAAAAGTGCTTGGTCTCATGAAAGACGAATGCTGCGGTAAAATTATGACTGAATTCATCGGATTGCGCAGCAAAATCTGCAGTATTTCAATTGAAGATGGAGAAACTATAAAAAAAGCCGAAGGTATAAAATCGTGTGTTGTTAAAAAGTCAATTACATTTGATGATTATCGAAAATGTTTGCAAGATTTAGCAATCATTCGCCGTGAGCAGTGTAATATTAGATCGAAATTGCACATTGTTCACACCCAAAAGCAAAATAAAATTGCATTGAGTCCCCACAACGAGAAGCGATTTATCGTGCCAGGTAGTACCGATACTTTACCATGAGGGGCACTACAGAGTTATAAAAGAACAGATGGCGCAAGCTTGGCATGAAGTAGAGAGGGAAAACAATGTGGAGAGGGAAAACGATGTGGAGAGGTAAAACGAACCAGCCAATGCCAGCAGTCCAGCAAGAGTGGAGAGGGCATTCGAACGAGCCAATGATAACAGCTCAGCAAAAGTGGAGAGGGGGCCAGAACGAGCCAATGTGAAGAGTCCCCCAAGAGTCGAGATTGAATGGACTACTGATTTGATGGAGGTGTTTTCACATGAGTGGGAGAGACCAACGACGAGTGATATACTGCAGGAGGCTATGGAAAGGGCAGACATCGTGGTGGGGAATCTGCTATATGAAGCGGTGCACGAGGCTGAGGAGCATATTCGAGCAGTCGAAGAAGCCGGAGCCTACCAACCTAGTAGAAAAAAAGCAAAACTCCAAGACACTTAAAGTAAGTTTACACTTAAATTTATACATCACCGAAAAACTTATACGAAAATTTTCATTTACTTATGTTACTTTTTTCTCTTTTTTTCTAGAATGGATCTATCAGCACTTAATAAGATTGCTGAAAGCAGCTTCTTGCCAAGAAAGAAGCTTACAGAGTTGGAAAAAAATCATCGATACATGATCACAGCTCTGAAAGACGTTAAAACGAAATACGGTCGTAAGATCGTTGCTAAAATGGACTCGAGCTTCCAAGTCTTTTTACCAGAAAAAATCTCATCAGCCATGTTGCAGAACGAAGAGTTCTTCAACAAGCTATGCGAATCAGCAAACAAGTTAACTTTATTTGCCACATATCTCAGTGGGAATTCTTTCAAATTGGAAAATTGAATGTAGAAAATAAATAAACACAAACACAAAGACTGATATTTTTAAACAAATTTATTATTTTGTACATAATAATGAATAAATACATATATTTATAAAAAAAATACATTGCTTTTTATTTGCTGCAACCTGTGATCCTTACAGAATCTCATTTTTATCTATCCAACTGTTATGCTCATTACCAAATCCTAACCATTTAACAAACACACGTTTCCCTCTTTTTTCAAGACCTTTTCTACCAAATAGACTTCTGGATACTTAGTTTTCTGAAGTTCCATTTCATAAAAGCCACCAGCGATGGGTTTATCATAATAATCTTTGAGATGATAAGTTACTGGAGTAGTTTTGACTATACGTGTTATTATAAAAATTTCTGTAGACTAGTTTGGTGTATAACCTTTTTCATAAACTTGTTTCAGCCTAGTTATGCGCACTTTGTCTCCAACTTTGAATTTTGGCTTTTTTCGTTTTACTGAGAATCGGTTTTGATTCAAAAAACGTTTCAGGATCTTGCTTTCGTTCGCCTCCGAGACATTTTTCGGCTCGACGCCTATTGTTCGATGTTTTCTTGAATTATAGACTTCGAGCAAGTTGGGAAGAATATCTATCCAGTTATAATTTCCTTGTTTACTGAATTCTATCCACATTTTTTAATGTCCTATTGAAGCGTTCGCATGTGCTTGCATGAAGATTACTATATTTCGAATGCAGATTTATCTTGTACTTTTTCATGAGGGATTGAAAATCGGAATTGTAAAATTCTTTTCCCTGGTCTGTATGTAGATTGGAATGTGTTCGGCCTTGTTTCAATATTGTCTGCATAGCTCGAGTAACATTTTTACCACTCTTTGATAGAATTGGCACAACCCATGCATACCTTGAAAATATGTCTATGACTGTAAGTATGTAATTGTAACTTTTGTTCTCATCAGAATAAGGTATCATTTCGACAAGATCGGCTCGTCACGTTTCGCCAATACCACGAATGTCGTATTTTCCTCGCTTGTATCTTCGACGTGCCGGTTTGCGCAACTCTTCAGCTACTACCTTTCGTTTCATGGTAATCTATTGCGACGTTCAATTGCTTATTTAGTTCACTAGTCATATATTCAATAGCATGGCAATTACGTTGAGTTACATCATATAGATATTTCAGTTTTACATCCACTTCGGATTGAAGTTTCTTAATTTGCTTCTTATATTCTTCTATGAGATTACTAACTCCAACAAGTTTACAAGCTAGATAGTCCACTTCGGTCTGTAGGATAACTTTCAGTGCATGCAAGGTGATTGCATCGTTTGGCTGACGTGGCTCGCCTATATTAAAAAGTCGTTTATTTTCTAAATCGAAATTGCCATCTAATGTAAAATTGAAACCAATGCCGGGAGGATCGCGACTTGGTTGCGAACCCTCTAGTTTGCTTCCAAACACATCGAGACTCATTTTGCTACTGATTTAATAAGGTGAATGACAGCGTTAATATACATGTCCAGCCTCACGCAACTCCTCAATAATTGAAAGAATTTCATTATTATGATTATTGTTTCCAGCAGTTCGTTCAGCAATGAGTAATCATAGTCGTTCAACAAGTTCATTCGGATCGTTCCAGTAGACTAGGTCTATAGATGAATCTGACTTTGCTATTTTATATTCGGGCAAGAGTCCAGCTCTAGTAGTAGATTTGTTTTTTTTTTTTATTTTTACGACAACTGCGAAACATTGGCTCGATGATTGATTATCTCGAATGTGATGTTTTGGAATACGAGCATACGATTGAAAAAGATAAAAAATATCCACACTTTTGTGTCTTCCCATGCAGATGGGAAATGCTTTGGGCAAAGGACTCTATATCAAGCCATATAAAACTGGTATGGGATTGTTTATAAAACCATACAGCGGTAGTGGTGTTGCTCATAAAGTATGCTCGTATGCTAAAAATCTCTCATTTTCGAGGTGTTTTCATGAGAAATAATCTGCCTCAAAGCGGCCCATGGACAAACGAAAGTGCTATTGTCAATTTGGATGATTATGAAAACCAGGGCACTCATTGGGTGTGTTATAAAAAACATGGTGCCGAAGTGATCTATTTTGAAAGTTTTGGCAATCTCAGACCTCCCAAAGATCTTATATCATATTTCAACGTAAAACAAGTAAAATACAACTATATGAGATATCAGAAATTTGATACATATATCTGCGGTCATCTTTGTCTTCAATTT
Source organism: Muscidifurax raptorellus (assembly GCA_020010945.3). Lineage (NCBI taxonomy): Eukaryota > Metazoa > Arthropoda > Insecta > Hymenoptera > Pteromalidae > Muscidifurax > Muscidifurax raptorellus. Next base: position 102,921 of record JAHUUD020000035.1, read on the forward strand.
CTAAGTGGAAACCTATAAAAGAGCTGTATGCCTGCGAATATGCATAATTCAGTTTCAATCAGTCATGGAAGATAGTTTTACTCTAAGTCTTTCTGGAACAACTTCTGTTTTAGAAGCACAATATTTTTCATCCATTGAATTATCTCAAGATAAAAACTTTGTTCTAGGATTAGTTGAACTTTTAACATTCAACTCAATTCCTAATGTAGACTTTACAAATAATAAACTACATGTGAATGGAGATATTATTACTTTACCTACTGGCAGTTACGAGATTGAGGCTATAAATGAGTTCTTGCAAGCAACATTAAAGTCAAGAGGAATTCAATTTGTGCTAAAAGCCAACAATAATACTCTGACGAACGAAATTTATTGCAGTCGACCATTAGATCTTTCACCTCACGATTCAATAGGTCGCCTACTTGGATTTACATCTAGGATTCTGAAAGAAAACATCCAGCACAGCTCTGATTTGCCTGTAAAGATATTGAAAATTAATGCACTTAGAGTAGAGTGTAACATCACTACTGGTGCTTACATCAACAACAAAAAAGTTCATACGATTCACGAATTTTTTCCAAGAGTTCCTCCAGGTTATAAAATTGTAGAAGTTCCAAATCACGGCATTTATCTGCCTGTTAGCGTCAAGTGCATCGATCAACTTCAAATTCGTATCGTTGATCAAGACGGAAATTTGGTGAATTTTCGCGGAGAAGAAATTACTATCAGAGTTCATATCTATAAAATATAAATCTATATAATGGGCATAGTTTACAACTCAAAAAGAGTGTATATAAGTCAGAGAGAATGTCAAACTCCAATAAGTCGACCGAAAAAATCAAACCGTTAGAAGTACGTTAAAAAAATATACGTGCATAATTCTCTGCTGCTTCCAGAAAAATGGACGAAATTCTAAGCGTTCAATCGGGTGTCGTATTCGATGAGTCGATAGCGCACTATGAGGTTCACGCCTATCAACCATATTCAACAGTCAACTTTAATAACAGTGACGAAATACGTATTTCAATCCAACATCAAGATCTCTTTTTGTTATCTTCTCGCAGCTGTATTCATATACGCGGAAGATTGCAGCAAGTAGATGGATCAGCTGTGGCTAAAACTAATTTTGTCAACAATGGCATTTGTCATTTGTTTGATGAAATCCGATATGAAATTAATGGCACAGAAATTGATAAAAGTAAAAATGTCGGTATGAACAGTCTTATGAAGGGATGGGCTTCATTCGACACAAATCAATTTTACATGTTGGAAAATGCTGGCTGGTTTGGTAATAAAGATGACAACAATAACTTGACCGATGAACAAGGCAAGTAATGCAAAACTTTTCCTAAATTCACAATATTATCCATACAATAACCTAAATCTTGACATGTATAAGAAAAAGTTTGCAGCCTTATACGATATGTATACAGACTTTCAAAAATCCTACTATGGAAAAGAGCCTCACCCATTGCTTACAAGACATGAGTTTTTAAATTTTCAACCATTAATAGTTATGGACTGTTCTCGTCAAAACGAATCTCTTAAAAGGGCTCCTGTCGATGTACGTCTTGAATTCGAGGCTGCGCAAGACTTTCCAGCTAACACTTCAGCCTACTGCTTGATCTTGCACGATCGTATCATACAGTACAATCCTATCAGTGGAGATGTAAGAAAACTCGTCTAGACATAGTGAGCCTACAGTTTTTTCTAATGATATTGTACAATGCGACTATTCTGTAAAAACCATTATTTAATTGTGTACACAACATAATCCTATTTTATAAGACTGTCTGTGTGTTACGCAATGTTAAATTGTGAAAAAAAACAATGAATAAATATAAATGAAATAAAAATATACTCTGCATTATTTTCAAACTACTCCTTCACATTCCCGCCAACAGCAAACCATATCTCCCGAAACCGAGAGAGCGCGCAAGCGAGCCGCTGCTCGTGTCTAAGCGAGCGAGGGGTCACCTTTTCTCCCACAATACCAGCGAGCGAAAGGAAGACTGTCGAAAGAGGGGGCCCTATGCTTACACACAGGCCGCCAAGAGAGCCGCTGCTCGTGTCTAAGCGAGCGAGGGGTTGCCTCTTCTCCCACTATGCCAGCGAGCCAAAGGGATGGGAGACTCTCGAAAAGAGGGGGCCCTATGCTTACATACAGGTCGCCGTACAACCCCAGGCCGAGTCATGCAGTATCCTATCGGCATACTGAATCACTCGAGAGAAGGGAGACTTGGGTCTGGAGGAGGGAGGCCCTATGCTTATACACGGGCGGCGTACTGGATCACCTCCCATGATTCAGTATGCCTATGATCTACTATGCCTATTGTTTAACTACTCATGTGCTTGATACTGCAGTATATATTGCTGCAAGTATCTACAACGAGGGATTGTCAAGTGTATTGAAGCTGATGGAACACCTGGGCTTACCGATCAGACCGAATTGCTACAATTTTTGCGTGGAGGCGGACGCTCGTCGCATCAAATTTTCCGAGCTATCGTTGACCAACGATGCCAGAGAGGCCCGGATGTCCATAAAATCTGCACAGAAGGAAGAGGAAGAACCCGATATCAACAGAGACGGCCAGATGTACGGCGCAGGCATCGCATAGTATAGGTAAACAAAAATTTCAAAGGTTTCAATGTTACGAACACTTTAAAAGCTCTTTTCTCGAAACTGTTGAAGAAAAGAAAGAAAATTGAAGAAAAGATATTTTTTTAGAAAATGAAAAATCGCACGACGTGACATAGATTATACTTTTTCTGGAAAATCACCAATGTCAATCTGTACAAACATCTGGTGCAAGCCCTACTATTTCCTGTCATTAACTACCAACAGTTTACAGTTGGCAATATGCCTTGTCGCAAGAGATACATTCATTATAATCATTTCGGCATCAACTATAATTATAAAATATCCTGCGAGTCGAAATAAAAAAATAGCGACAGCTAGTCGCATGGCGAGAGTCAAATAGTGAATAAATGTCATCGCAAATTGTTAAAACTGTGGTCTGTATAATATGCGAAAGTATGCATTACATTAATGGTTTTAAAAGATAAAGCAAAGCTTTTAGAATAAATGACTAATGAATAATGACTAATGAATGAATCGCAGGTGACCGCGGCGGCCCCTGTTCGGGGACTTGCCGTCGAGCATTCGTGAATCCTATTGTACTATGCCTTCTACCCTCCTTTATACTGTCGATTGTCCGGGCTACTTCGCACAAGGACTCAAGACTACATAGCCTTAAGTCCTCCCTACTAATAAAGGGAGTGTCCCACACCCTGCTCCTAGTTCCCACAAACGCGGGGCAGCCGCACAAGAGTTGCTCTGTAGTCTCTTCGTCCGTCCCACACCATCTGAAAATAGCCTCCTCACAAATATTCATCTTTGAGAGGTGGTATCGCACGCCCCAATGTCCAGTGAGCCAACCCATTGCCAGCCTCAGTCTACTCCTGTTCAGATTCCGTATTCCCGAGATCCATTCCTCCGGTGGAACCTCGCCCAGAAGTCTTTTGGCCTGCCTCATACCCCGCGAAGTCCTCCATTTATCATTAAGTGAAAAAATTGGACCAAGAGTGGCTTGCTGATTCTCACGATTGGTGTATATATCGCTGTGACCTGTTTCAATAATGGACGCACAGGATTTTTGAACATTATGAGGAAGTTTGATGAATACATACGAGTGATGATGCCAGACTTTCATGCAGAAAGAAAAACATTAAGCAGTACCGTAGAGGCCCGGACTATCAGAAGAAGAATACGAGAAGGAATCTCAGAGGAATCATATGCAGCAGGAGCATACTAAGGTATTTATTATAAATGTATTTATTATAAATATTGATTTTAACTAATGATTATATTTTTATTGCCACTAATTTGTATTTATTATTTAATTTATTTAATAAAATAAATAAATAAATATAATTTAGTTCCTAAATTATATTTATTCCCTCTAAAATGTAAATTTTTTATTTTATTCTTTGCAGAGCTGGCATGAGCCGTCTCTGTCAAAAGTGACAGGTGAGGTTATGGATGTGTAGCAGACTCAATAAATGACTACAATGCTTTGTCTATGTGACAAAAAAAAGATAAGTATTATTAACTGAGTTAAGTGTGATAAGTGCAGTGTACTTAAATTTCTAATTTTTGTGTTTTTTTCTGATTTCAGCTCATGCAACAACAAAAGAGCGGTTCAACCCAAGCCAACCGTGGAATATTGGTGCCAACTGGAGGATACGCTTATCTAATGCATTAGAAAGAGGAGATAAGATCCTGAACATATTAGATAAGTATTAATTATAGCTAATATAATTGAAATCGTAATTGTTAAATATCTCATAATATTGTTTTTCTGAATTTTAGCTCACTGTCCGTAGGATTCCAACGGAACGCATAGTTGGATTGAGCTCAAATTTTGTGGAGATACTTGTTAGAGGAGTACTTTCAGTATGAGCGGAGTGATTTTGAATTGAACGAGTAGAATTGACTCAACACCAATAAAAGTGATAAAATTATTGCAAAATAGGTGTAATATTGCAATTATTCAAACAAAAATATACTTCTACTAGCTCAAATAAAAATTCCTCCGCTCATACTGAAAGTACACGTATAAAGAGTATCTCCACAAAATTTTAGCCCAATCCAACCATGCGTACACTTTAAATCTTACGGACAGTGAAAAAAGTCATCGAAACTAGTCTGCTTTGCCAGGGAGGCATATCAAGTTGAAACATAATAAAAATTTAGATATTTAATTTTTATGGTAAGTACTTTTATAGGAAAAGACTCTTTTTTAATTATATTTTAAAATTAAAATCTAATATCGAATTTTTTGTTTCAGATTTTAAAGGTGGTTTGTCCCTTTAATAAGTCCATGGTGCCAGAAAAAGTTAAAAGATCAGCGTGTCCATGGCCAAGTGCACGAGCAGCTAGAACAGATCTTCGGTTTACTGCCCATGCATTCTCTCTTGGTCCAATTTTTTCACTTGAATTAATTGAAGCAATCTGCTTACACTTTACACACACGATATCAACTTTGAACCCGAAGCCTTGTACGCCAGACTCACTAAATGTCACTTTACCGTTGCACTTATTGCATGCTAAAATGTTCTGAAGTGCAGGAAATAGAATATTCATGTCAATAATTCTATTTCTGGTATCACTAATAGAGTCTTTGACCACTGTTGCACTTTTTTGCACTGTTTTTTTGCACTGTTAGAGGGTCTTGGTCTTTTTGATTGATTTTCATTCTTCGTCAAAAATTCTCTTGGCCTCTTCTTAGGTCTCCCTCGAGAATACTTACTGTCAGGATGAGTGCTTTGAAGTCTTCCCTTCTTATCCCTCGAAGACATTTTGCACAAATTTTGTTGCACTACACACACACACACACACACACACACACACGCGCGCGCGCGTGCGCGCGCAAACACAAATTGTCAAGAAAAAAAAATACAATACACAAATGAATTTTAAAAACAGATTTGTTTAAAATTGCCACCTTTTAAACAAACTAATATCGTATAATTTAAAATTTTTTTTAGATATATCAGTATGTAAATATCAGCTGTATTTATATACCAATAATCAGCATGTAAATATCAGCTGTGTTTATCTACACATACCAATAAGCTGTGTGAACATAGTCGAATTCGAACTACGTGAAGGTAGTTCGAAAACTCTTTCGATCTCACCTGCAAGCGAGTTCCAATATCCGCCGATAAAGTGGTAGCGCATCGAGCGTCAAGTTTCGAATAAATTCATATTCCATTCAAACGTATTATGACCGTCATAACACGTTTACATAAAATTGTCAGTGTTTGAACATTCATAATATGTTTTAAAATCGAATAAAATTATATATAAACAACTATGTTATAAATCATTATAAACAATAACATATATCTATATAATGGTAAAAATGGCTACTTTTTATATTATTTAACAAAATTTATTTCACACTTGGTCTTAAAAAAGGAAAAAAGATAACAGAAATATAAAATGGAGAAAAACCAAATTTTATTGAAATTCAGTAAAAAGGTGGTATACAAATTTTGCTTAAAACTTTACCAACAAATTTCTTTTTTAAAAATTTGACTTCAGAATCGTTTTCTACGGAAAATTTCCTCCAAAAAATAAAAAAAAAAAGAAAATTCGATTTTTTGAAGATTTAAAGGTGGTTTGTCCCCTTAAAGGAACTTCTTTCGCTATTTCTTATCTGTCCGCTAACCGGAGTGAAAATTTTGGGACATGAGTGTAGGTTATCTATATTGAGTTTTGCAAGATTTCTGTCTAACTCTTTATAGCTATTACCTGCTTTAATTTCAAGCCTCGAACTTGGGATTAATCGCTTAACGTTTGACTTCTCTAAGTTTTTCCTTTTTTTAAAATATTTATTTAACAAACTGTCGTTAAGATCAAGTTTTCGGGTGCCTCGAGTGACTGTTACGCGTGATTCTTGGTTTATAATGGTTTTATCAGATTAATCGCTACTTGACATGCTTAATTCTCGGAAAATCTCTCACTTGTATTTATTTTATCTCGATTAGAATTTTTGTTCGCTCGATTTTTTTCTCTTGCTTCTTTATTGTTATTTACTTCTCTTTGGGCAAATGCGAATAACGCGTCAAATTTTGTTCCTATTTCAATTAGAACCTCTGACAGTTCCGTATTAGACTTCGGTTTTGTTCCGGACTTTCCTGTAGTAAATTGACAGTTTTCTAATGCTGAGTTTAAATTTTTCTCCACTAGATCTGGATTTTTCTTCTTAATCCCGGTTTTCAACAAGGTTCTTCTCTTCCCAGCCTTTCTATTTTTTTTTGCACGATTTTAGTTAAATTATTCTCAGTATTCATTTATTGTGTGTATGAGGAATGGAGAGAACAGGTCGCTGATTAAAGCGATTCTCTGTTTGAGAGAATTATATGTAGAAAAATAAGTTTCTGGCAGCGATTCTTTATCTTTATGGAAAGGTTTGTGAAAAATAAGTCGCTGGTATTAGCGATTCTTTATTTTTCAAAAAAACATTAAAGTAATACATGGATAGAATACATTGAGCTTTGTAGATAAATGAATGGGTGATACGACAGTATGAGAGAATGAATGAATAATGAGATTGTGGGATGAGAGAGATAGCACAGTTTTTAGGTGTCCTGCAGCTTAAAAAAATACAGCTTTGCTTGATGTTTGAAAGATGATAGTGTTCTATTGTTGCGAAGATGTGAGGGCAATGAATTCCAGAGATACGATGCGCTTATGTGGAATGAATTCCTCAGCGTCTCTGTTACGAAGGTGGGGATATCCAGAGGAGTCACTTCACCCCTCACGGGGTTGAGTGCGACGTGGAAGTCAAAAAAGGCCATGATATAAGTTGGAGTGGCGGTGTTAAAAAGTTTCCTAAGGAAACAGGCCTTGAAGTACTTCCTACGTCCGGCAGTGGTGAGCCATTGCAGCTAACGCCTGTAGGGGGTGATGTGCGGAGAGAGAGAGAGAGAGAGAGAGAGAGAGAGAGAGAGAGAGAGAGAGAGAGAGAGAGAGAGAGAGAGAGAGAGAGAGAGAGAAGCTTCTAGCAGGCTAGTAGCACTGTATTGAATTGACACTTACCTTTTGTTGAGTCGGTTGCTTTGTTGCTCTGCTACCTATTCGTCCTCTCGGCGATTGATCGGAATCACTGGGTCGGTGGTGGACGCGGGTTATAAACTATTTAATTAGGTGATGATAATATGTAAGGACTCGGAATTTGGATTTCGATTGAAAAGTCGTAATTTAATAGCAATAAATCCCTTTTTTATTTGCTTGAAATAACAATTACCCGAACTTGGTCGACACTCAGTGTGACTATCGCGTTAATGAAATATACCAAGTCGATGTAGTAGCGCTAAGCTCACAAACTGTAGGTGAGACAATTTACTCTGAGAGACGATGCGAGACGTAATGATCGTATACGTTTTTACTGAAAGGGTTACTAGTACCCAAAACGAATAATTTAAAATGCACTCCATTCTGATTGGTTCTCAGACGACTTTACTTTATTTAACTTCGTAGCGCTTTTAAAAGGCTTTTGTGATGTCGTTTGTCTTTTCTTTGCCTATTGCTATGCGGTAACTACTTTATCTCGCGGTTCGATTTCCTGGTTTCCGTTCAAATTTATACTATATGAAAATTATTAGTGTTTATGTTAATTTAACGCGAAGCTCTAATTTCTTTCAATAATAAATCTTGTCGAACTTGAATCCCGGACCGAATGATTTTTGCGCGCACTGAAGCTAAGTCTCGAAACGAATAATTTCGGTCTCTGGTCTTTTAATCCCCTTGAATAGCGGTAAGAATCCTGATTTCAAAGAATTATTTAAGAATGTATTTAATTCGAGATCATCACTTTTTATGTCAATATTAAAATCACCAATAACAAGATGATACTTTAAATTCTTTTTGTTTTTTATATAGCTATTCACTGAGTCCACAAAAACCATTTTATGAATATCATGACTATACAAGGATGTTAAAGTAATATTTTTATTATTCCTAGTTGTCAGGTTTGTGTTCAAGAATGTCACATTGTTTATTACTTCGATACTAGTATTTTCCCTTATTTTATCGTTAATATAAATAACAACACCATCAGCCTTATTGATTTTACTAATATTATAATAAATTTTGGAATTTGGTATATTGTAATATTCAAAATATTCTAAGAACCAAGATTTTGAACATACTAATATATCTGGCTTTGTACCAAGTCTTTCAATAAACACTTCAAGGTGTTTAAAATTTGTTTTTAAGCCGCGTATATTTATGTATACTAGGGTGGATTGATAAGTTTCCGGCCTGACCAAGAAAAACAACGTTTTTAAGAATTTTTTTTTTTATTTCTCAACATAATCTCCTCCAAGGCTGATACATTTCTCATAGCGGTGTTCTAGTCTAGTAATGCCATCTCTATAGACTGATTCGTCCAGCTCCTCAAAATACCCATTTACAGCTTCGATTACTTCTTCATTGTCCGCAAATCTCTTACCGCCAAGCCATTTTCTGAGGTTAGGAAACAGATAATAGTCACTCGGGGCTAGGTGTGGAGAGTAGGAAGGGTGCGGTATCAATACAAACTTCAGAACGTTGATTTTAGCCATCGCAACGATTGACTTGTGCGCTGGTGCGTTATCGTGATGAAACAAGATTTTTTTCTTCACCAGATGAGGTCGTTTAATTTTCACCTCGTGGCTCAAACGTTGCAATAAGTCTGCGTAGTAGACCAGTGATAGTTTTACCCTTTTCAAGGTAATCAATGTATGTAATACCTCTTGCATCCCAAAAAACAGTAGCCATAACCTTGTTCGCCGAAAAAATTGTTTTTACCTTCTTTGGAGTTGGTTCCCCTGGTCCAATCCACTGTTTAGACTGTTCTTTGGATTCAGGAGTGTAGTGGTGGACCCAAGTTTCATCAACGGTTATGAATCGACGCAAAAATTCGCTTGGATTACGCTTATACAACGTCAAATTGGCGGTAGAAATGTTTTTTCGAATCAATTTTTGGTCGACTGTTAGCAAACGCGGCACCCATCTTGCGTAGAGCTTTTCCATATGCATATGTTGGTGCAAAATATTTTGCACACGTTCATATGACATATTACAGGTCTCAGCTATCTAACGCACTATTAATCTGCGGTCTTCCAGCACTATTTGATGGATTTTTTTGATCATATCTGGAATTGTGACCTCAACAGGGTATCCTGAGCGAGGCTCATCAGAGGTGCTCAAACGACGCTTTTTAAACTCAGAAACCCACTGCTTAATGGTTGAATATGATGGGGAGCATGTCCCCAGTGTTGAGTCCATCTCTTCTTTGATTTCCTTCGGCTTTAACCCCTTCAAATAGAAGTATTTGATGACAGCACGATTTTCCAACTTTTCCATTTTTAAGAAAAACACAGAGGCTGTCTTGTTCAGTGTGCTCTTAAACCTAAACTAACATGGCGATCGGGCGGAAACTGTAGCTACAAGCTATCTACGGATGGTACTATAGAACGCCACCTCAAGGTAGGCCTAGTGGCGCCATTTCTTGGTCAGGCCGGAAACTTATCAATCCACCCTTGTAGAATATTAAAATCTCTACTACAAACCACACTATTTAAAGATTGCACGTCTTGCATTTCCAGCTCGCTTTCGATAACGCAGCTGTAGTAGGGTTCACTCATTGTTTACTTCTGTTGGACTTGATGATGTAGCTTGAGTAGTTCTCGATTCTTTCCGATTTGATGAATTAGTAGATTCCTTTATTATCTTCTTTTGGTCTAGATGGCCATTATATCTATTGATTGGATAGTCAGTATTATTAATTTTCCTATTGATCATGACCTTTAGATAAATACATTTTTCCGTATCGGTTGCAATATGATTTATGTCCCGATCATCTTTGTATTTTTCTTTGCTAAAACAGCAATTGGTACATTTTACCTGTGATTTACCATCACAGTTTTTCACAACATGGTATAATATTTAAATCATCATAGGATCTCAAGCACTGATGTCCTATGTAGAATTTGTATTTGTTTTCCCTTATGAAGTTATATGCGTCTTGCGGTAAAGAGATGATAACACTATTTTTGTTTGTTTTACTATTCTTGTATACATGCTCAACATTACAAAATAGTTCAGTGTCACTGAAATTTCGTTCATTTATGTCCGCTTCAAGTTCTTCAATGTTCATATTATTTTCTATTCCAGTTATTTTTAGCCTCGGGTTTAGAATTTCTTCTTGTTTTATGATAAACTCTGTTACAACCCACCCACAGGCTCTCTCGCACAAGCCCCCGAAGACGCGCAACCCGGCATACAGCAGTTCCGCGCCCGGCTGCCAGGCGGCTACACGTTTCCCACAGCAGGAGTACGCTCCGGAAAGGGATATAAAGCTAAGGCACTTCCCCAGGCTTCAGAGCGCTCCTGGAGCCCCCACCAGCGGTCCTGCCACCAACAACTCCTCCACGGCTGAGCATCATCAACCGAAAGATAGCGGCGAAGCAGGCCGCCCGGCCGAAGCCCCGCCAGGTCTTGCTGGTAACTTGCTGGTAGCTTGCTGGTAAACAGCTCATTAAAAAATTTTTCTCTTGCATTTCACTATTTAATTGTCTAAGCAGCACTATTTCACTTTTCAAAACTGTAATCATCTTCATATTCTCCAACTATAGTTCGATTATTTCTGTTCATATTATGTTTTCCAACATTTAGTGAAACATTATTAAGAATTTCCTCTTGTGCTTTTTATTTTTCACTTAATTTTACTTGAGCAATTATTTTTCTAGCTGGAATAGTTAATGCGCCTTCCGCTTCAATTGAGGTTATGTCGACGTCCGAATGATTCGGACAAATTCCAAGCACCTTACTTAGCCTTTTGGCTTCTTTTAATCTATTAAAAGACGACTCGTGGTACACATCTTCACAAATTATACAGATAACTGTTGTCACTTTTCTTCTATTATCACCAATATAAAATTTTTCTACGAGCAGGTCTGGCGGAAAACCGTCGGCCCCGCCATCTTGCTATATTCCATTGCTTGCATATTATATTTTTTTAATATCTATAAGCATTCTCATTGAAAATAGAAATGCGAAAAATTGAGCATTTCACAGTAGAAAAAAGTTTAGAGCAGCGAATAACATTTAAAGCATCTTGAATATCGTCAATTTGACTGAAATCATTCAATTCTAATACAGCAGATTGATTAAAAAACAAAAAATAGAAATCGATCAAGATTTTGATTTTGAAGAAGATGTAAATAAGCTTGAATGTGAAATAGAACATTTAAAAGAACTCAATAGATCTATAATAAGAAAAAAACTTAGTATTGTGCGTTAACATAAGAAAGCTGAATGCTAATTTCGAAAAATTAGACATTTTTATTGGATGTTTAACGAAAAAATTGATTGTTATTTTTTGTATAGAAACGTGGATCTTGCAACATCCTTAATACTATCAACTGCAAGTTTATAATAGCTACTATAACGAAAGTAAAATTACCGTGATATTTCTGAAACTACTCAGTCAATATCAATCAAATTTGACATGCATATCTATTTTTAGATTCTGAATTCGGGAAAAACATTTATTTTTTAATTTTTTCAAATATTTTTTTATTATGTCCATTTTTTGATTTTTGAAAAACGTTATTTTCCTTTTTTTAATCATTTCATTGTTACAAACAATTCAGCTAAAATACATTTAATAGATAATAAAATGACTTATTTTTCCCCGTTTTGTTGCCGGGATTGACCATACCGTTCGGCAGATAAAATAAAACCTCACGAAAAAAAATATATTGATGGGTTACGAGTCAAACTATATTCCATTAAAAATTTAAACGATGTGACTACTTTTTTTTAGTAATAAATCCTTATAAAAAAAGGCCTTATTGCACTTGAAATTTTGGGAAATGATAGATATTTTTCTACCTCGGCTAAGTTCTTTTCACAGCTAATAAAAACGATTAGTTGAAAAGATATTAAAATATAAATTCTTTGTCTCTCACCCTGTATACCCTGTATAACTGAAAATTATTATTTTTGTTAAACCTTATAACTCGCTAAAGAAAACTCAGAATGTTTTGACAAAATTCATAGTTTTATGAGGTTATGAGGTCTATTTATGATATAAATTGCAATTCATATTATTAAGAAAATCCGGAGAAAAAGGAATGCATTATCAAATTAATATACTTGAACGACACATACGAACAAGGAGCCATAGCTTTGTTTGGAGGAAGCTACGTGCCAATGAATTGGCAGCGGTTTTTATATATTCTATAGACATTTTTGAAATTTAAAAAAGTATAGATACCTTGAAACTAGCTGGAGGAGTTGATAATATAAATGCAAATGCGATAAAATAAATAAAAATCACATAGATAAAACTTTAAAACATATATGTTAGATATATGTTCTAAATATATATAGATAAAACTTTAGAACATTTATGTAAAGATATATCTTTAACTTATGCATTCAAGCAAACTGAAATAGTTCCTATATTCAAAGCCAGGGATAGGTCTTGCATGTGAAATTATAGGCCAACCTCACTGATATCAAATGAAGCCAAAATTTTTGAGAAAACCATATACAATAGATTGTATAGTTATATGTATCAAATATTATTTATAATAGACCAGACAAAAGCATTCCTATTATCACTACTTTTCTAGATTTAGGAAAAGCATTTGACACAGTTGATCATAAAATAATAGTGCATAAATTAGATATCTAATTTTCCTTTTTACAAAAAAAAAAAAAAAAAAAAATGAAATGAATGGCAAAATGTTAATGATAATTTATCATTTTTTCAATACTTAGTAAATTATGGCATTCAAGCTTGGGGATGGGCGTTATAACAACTGTATAAATCTAATTCAAAATATACAAAAGAAATTACTAAACATTATAAATAAATATAAGTTTGTAACGCAAAGACTACCTCTTGCTGTAAGGCAACTTTCAAATTAGGAGAAATTTCTTTTTATTACAGAGCATTAAAAGATGAGTAAATTTCTAGCAAGAGCAATTCTAGAAATAAGAAATCATTGCCAAATACTAATAAAACTGTAAGTAAAAAATAGTTATTATGTAGCTATTAAGGTTTTCAATTCATTTACGAATGATCTCAAAACATTGCTTTATATTAAATCGACAATTAAGGAAAAACTAAACAATTTTATAAGGGAAAATCTATTCTATAGATATATACATTTAATTAGTTGAAAATATTTTTCAGTTCTTAAGTTTTTCTATATATATATATATATATATATATATATATACATTTTTGTACCACCCTTATGTACAGATAACTGTGTTTACGTCTATAGGATGCCTTTTAAAGGCATATGTATTGTGGTTAATAAATATGTGTTAAATTTGAGTTGATTGTAAATTATACTAATAATTAACTTAAGGGATCAAGTATGGGTTATATCTTCAAAAAAATTGAATTTTTTGTTAGTTTTTATTATGGGATATTGCATGCAGAATATACTCCTGTAATCAGTTTTCCTTAAAAAAATGTATTTGCTAAGTTATGGACAAAATACTGACACGATGCAAGTGCGTAATTTTCGATAAATCGTGCATTTTTCACAACCCGATTCGACAACGTCTATTGTTATTAAAAATGACCATTTTACTACTTTTCCTGTATAATATTTATTTATAAAAAAAGATTATGCGAAATCGTGCAACTAGTATTGTAAATTTGTTTATTTTATATCTTTGCGGCTTTTATTTTTGAAGAAAAATGCCAAAAAAATTTTAATTTTTAATTGCAAGAGGGACGAGGAGATGATGGTTGCAGTGTGAGCGGGGTCTCTGTCACCACTTATTTTCTGATGCAGGCCGGCGGAAATAAATTATGACTAGCTATTATGATGGTTGAGACTGAATGATTTATTAAGACGGTTGAAGACTGAACAGTTCAGGTGCTAGACCGATTCTGATATTACACATTGTCCTATTTTAGCATGAAACCTCGGTACGCTCCCCGGTTCGCCACTCATCTTAGCGATTCGCGGGAAGGGAGAGCAGGCGACCAAGCTGGTCTGCTAAATGCTGCCCTCGCTAGTACAGCGGTCTCGGCTGAAGCTGCTGCTTGCGCCAACTCCGGCTTCTGGGCACGTCCTGAGCCCCCACAGCTACTCCCCCACCAGTGCCGACTGCTGGAGGCAGGAGGAACGATACTTTTATTAATTTTTCGAACCGCAATAGAAGTGTAAAGTATGGAATTTATCGAAAAATTGCTGATATCAGCAATTTGGCTTAGTCAGCAACGCTGGCTCATAAAAATTGTAATTTTTTCCCTAAATCTGTATAGTATAAGCTACAGTTTAAAAAAAAAAATCATCCCGATCGGTCGCTCCTAGCAGGGGATATTTTATTTTGTCACCAATATTTTCATTCCGTCACACTGTGCGGCGGACCTGGTGGTGATGTTGATGGCTCGGACGTGGATGGTGACGCTGGCGTGGGTGGTGATGCTGCAGGTGATGCCGCGGGCGAGGGCGAAGTCGCGGAAGACGCTGATGGTGGTGGTGTCGCTGATGGAGGCTGTGCGGCAGCTGTCCTAGGCTGCACAGGGCCTGGGGCAGACTGCTGTGGGGTGTCAGCCGATTCCAGGAATGCTGGTTTGAGCGACGATGTGGATATTGTCTTCGATACTCCATCGACTTCGATGCGGTAAGTCTGGTCGTTGATACGCTCCAGGACTCGGTGTGGGCCCGTGTAGGGAGGCTGCGCGGTCTTCCTTATTGTCTCCACTCTCCTGAAAACGTACGCGCACGTGCGAAGGTCCTGATGGAAAAACGGAGCAAGCGGAGGTGAGTGTCGAGTTCCTGGAACGGCGCGGAGCTTATTCATCAGCGTGCGAAGCTCGGTGTTGAACGCTGGTGCGTTGGCTCCCGGGTGGCTCACAGGTAGGAAGAAGTCGCCGGGGATGCGCAAAGATGTTCCGAAGAGCATTTCCGCCGGTTAAGCCTGTAAGTCTTCCTTGAACGTAGTTCGGAGGCCGAGGAGAACGGTCGGCAACGCTTGGGGCCATGGCGTTGGTGCACAACACATAAGCGCGGCCTTGAGAGTCCGGTGAAGATGCTCCTCGGCGCCGATGATGCGAGTCAGCTCCAAGAAAAGCGCTGCTTCAAACTGCGCGCCTTGGTCTGAAGGGATAGTAAGGGGCGTGCCGAAAACGCAAATCCAATTTTCAAAAAATGCCTTGGCGACGGTGCTGGCTTGTTGGTCCGGTATTGGTAGGGCTGTCGGACACCTGGAGAAGCGGTCCACGATGGTCAGACAATATTGTAGACCTGAGTGGAGCGGCAACTTGATGAGGTCCAGGTGTATGTGGTTGAACCGAGCGTCTGGTTCGCTGAAATCGCCTAGCGCGGCGCGATTGTGTTTGTTTACCTTCGATTGCTGGCACGGCACACAGTTGCGCGTCCAGCGCGCCACGTCCTTTCGCATCCTCGGCCCGAAGTATTTCTGCGAGGTTTGGCGTACTGTTGCTCTGATGCTGGGGTGCGAGAGGCCATGGATGACGTTGAACGCCGTCTTCCTCAGCTGGCGTGGCAGATAGGGCCTGACGATACCTCCATCGACTGCGCAATATAGGGTTGCGCCGTCCATGGTCAGCGGCTGGAGGGTGAACGTTGTTGCTTCGAGAAGATGTGGCAGGTCTGTGTCGGCTTCTTGTTGTTGCGCTAGTGTCGCGAGGTCGGTTGTTCCGAGGTTGGTTGGCATCTCCACTGCTTTGGCTGCTTCGACTCTCGAAAGGGCGTCTGCGACGATATTGTCTGGTCCCTTGGTGTAGGCGAGAGTGACCTGGTGCTGCAGCAAGTAGTCGATTTGTCTCGACTGCCTCGGTGAAGCCCTCTCCGGTGCCTGGTTCGCGGCAAATGTCAGCGGCTTGTGGTCGGTCAGGAGCGTAAAAGGGACACCCTCGAGGATGCCCTTGAAATGTTTGACCGCGGCGAAGGCTGCGAGGAGTTCTCTGTCGTACGTGCTGTTCTTTTGTTCGGCTGCAGAGAGTTTCCTCGAAAAGAATCCTAGCGGTTTCCATGTGCCGTCGGGATCGCGTTGCTCGAGGGCGGCACCGATCGCATAGTCAGAGGCATCTGTAACGAGGCGTCGAGGGGCGTCATCGCGGATGTAGGTCGTGCTGGCAGTGTCAGCGAGAGCGTTCTTGCACGCTTGGAAAGCGTCCTCCGCTGCACAGGACCAGACGATGGGCACGGCCTTCTTTTTGAACGGCAGCTCTCTCAGCAAGTCGTTGAGGGGTGCGAGCAGACGAGCAGTACCCGGGATACAGCGTCCTTTGGTGGTCGAGATCCCTCTGCTGAGACGTCGTATCCGAGGTACAGTATACGGCTTTTACCAAGCGCGCACTTGTCCGGGTTGATCCGGATGCTGGTTTTCCGCAAGACGTCGAACAACGCCGATATATGCTCCACGTGCTCCTCGGGGCTGGACGACGCGACGATGATGTCATCCAGGTACGCGCGTGCGTATGGCAAGTCGCGTAGGAGATGCTGCATTGCTCGTTGAAGCGACTGAGCGGCGTTGCGCAGGCCCATGGACGATCGCGTAAATTCGAAAAGACCAAAATGTGTTATTATGGCCGTCTTGTGTGCGTCTTCTGGAGCCATCGGTAGTTGATAAAAGACCTTCTTTTGGTCGATGACGGAGAAGATCGTTCCACCATGGCTGAGCAGCAAGTCCTCTATGACGGGCAGAGGGTAGCGGTCCGGGATCGTGCGGCTGTTGAGCTGTCGGTAGTCGCCCGTGAGATGGTTGGTGCCATCAGGCTTTAGCACAAGCCGAAGCTGACTCGCCCAGTTGCTGTCTGAAAGTCGAACAATACCCAGCTCGACGAGGTGTCGAAACTACACTTTCGATGCGTGAAGTCGTTCTTCAAGAAGACGTCGGGCCTTGGCGGCTGCTGGCGGGCCCGTCGTCTGGATGTGGTGCTGAACGTCCATGTCGGCGAGTGAGATGGTAGTGCTTCCCGGCGTTGCAAGGTCCTGGTATTTGCGCAGAAGGTCGGCGAAGATACCCTCTGCTACGTCCGCTGAGATGTGGACCTCGACCGAATGCACGTCCGTGGGCAGTATTGTGCCGCTCGCGTGGCACGACGTTCGATCGTCAAGCAAACGCCGATTTTGCAGGTCGACGATGAGGCCATAGTGAGCTAGAAAATCTGCACCGATGATGGGCGTGCTGACGTCAGCAATGACAAACTGCGAAGCAAAAGGACGGCGCAATAGCAGGTTCAGAGCCATACGATATGAGCCGTACGTGTTCATCTTAGTGGTGTTGGCTGCGCTGAGTGTTAGGGGCCCTGGTTGATTGGCCTTCTTGAACATTCGTCGAGGTAGTAGCGAGATAGTGGAGCCAGTGTCGATCAGGAAACGCAGGTGCGAGGTGTCATCCATGACGTGCAGGCGTTTTTCTTGGTGCGCCCCTACCGCTGCCGCCTGCGGGCGCGGTGGCGGTGTTAGTTTCGCGGTTTCTGAAATGAACAGGGTGACTTGCATTTTGTCGCGTCGTTACCGTACTGCTGGTGGAACTAGCACCAGTCAGGCGAAGCGTCGGCTGGTGTGGCGAAGCGACTGCGCTGTTGGCTGTTAGAGCGCGATTTTGAGCGTCCTCGTGATGATTGCGCTAGGGAACTAGCGATGGCTTGCAGGGTCATTGTGTTCTGCTGCAAGGTGGCGACGACTTGCGTCATAGCAAGGCGAAGCGCTGTGACATCCTGGTCTGTCAGCGAGGAAACGCAGCCCGAGGTGTGGCCACCTGATGGCCAGGGCGCGTTGGAGCGGTTGACTGCATTGATCAACGTTTCGGGCGTTATCAGCTCGTCGGCGAGAGATGCAAGCTCGTCAAGCGACGTCGCGTTAAGAACGCGGCACATGCGGCCTGCATATGGTGGCAGAAGATCAAGCCATTTGATGCGAAGCGCGTCGTCGTTCATAGACGATCCTGCGAGCTGTCTCGCTTGGTGTAGGAGTTGCGATGGCTTCTTTTCACCGAGCTGGACCTCGTTTAACAGCTGGTGAAGTTGATGGTCGGCTGAGACGGCAAGGCGCTTGAGAACGGCTGTCTTTAGCGTAGTGTGGCGATTCTCGGCTGGTGGGTTGAGGATGACGTCTGCTACCTCCTTTGCCACCTCGGGCAGCAAGCGCGCAACTAGCAGGTCATACTTACTGTTGTCACTGCGTACTCTGCTTGTGTTAAACGTTGATTCGATCTGCACGAACCACAATTGCGGGTTGAAGGTCCAGTATATTGGCAGGACGCAGGTTGCTGCGGCTTCCGCTCCCAACGCTGTGTCGTTGTCGTTGCAGGGCGGGTTTGGTAGTGTGTCTCCGGGCAAAGGCAGACCCAGCGGGCTGTTCGCGGCGTTCATGTTAGATGAGTCCAATTTCTGCGAGTCGTTCTGCGTTGAGTTGGTGTTGTTCCCTACCGGTGCTGCTTGCTGGTCAGGTGGACTATGCTGCAGTGGCATGCCCGGCGGACGATGAGCAAAGCCGGCTGCGCGACGTGCAGCAATACGCGCGGAAGCGCGCGAGTCTCGCGAGGATGAGCGCGAGCGTGGAGTTTCTGGAGCCAGTGGTGCGTTTGTTTGAAGTGGAATAGGAAGAACTCTCCTGATGAGGAGCGTATAACGCGGCCCACCAGGTATCGCAAAAAGAAACGTTGCCTAGAAGAAGCGCGAGCCGCGCGGAGAAAACGAAAAGAAAGAGCGACTCGAATCTCCGGCGTGGTCGTTGGCGAACGTGCGTACTTGGTGTGCGAGAGGCTAGATTTTTAGGCGTTTCCAGGGCTTGGTTCCGTAGCGATTGCAGGTGGTCTCGTACGGTAACTGGCTGACGTGAAAAAAAACGGCTTAAAAGAATTGCTCCGGAATTGTCGTCCGTTACCACTTTAATAAGAAAAATTCGTTGGAGAACGGCGTCGGTTCGGTCCTTGAAAACCGTTAGCGTGTATGGTGTTATTGTTGTTGTTGACTGCTCACTGCCGGCCTAATCCGTTGGTTGTTGTTTTCCTTATTTTCGTTGTCGAGGATCTTTTCTCCGTGTGCGAAACTTGTCGGGGTCACCACTTTGTATAACGAGGGACGAGGAGATGATGGTTGCAGTGTGAGCGGGGTCCCTGTCACCACTTATTTTCTGATGCAGGCCGGCGGAAATAAATTATGACTAGCTATAATGATGGTTGAGACTGAATGATTTATTAAGACGGTTGAAGACTCAACAGTTCAGGTGCTAGACCGATTCTGATATTACACATTGTCCTATTTTAGCATGAAACCTCGGTACGCTCCCCCGTTCGCCACTCATCGTAGCGATTCGCGGGAAGGGAGAGCAGGCGACCAAGCTGGTCTGCTAAGTGCTGCCCTCGCTAGTACAGCGGTCTCGGCTGAAGCTGCTGCTTGCGCCGACTCCGGGTTCTGGGCACGTCCTAAGCCCCCACAGATATATATCTTCCTATATTATATTGTTGTAAGCGTGAATTTGTGTCATAAGCCCTAATATCCCCCTCCGCCCCCTTCCACCCTTCCGCTCCCCTCCACTGGCCCCTCCACTGGCCCCTTCACTAGCTCCTCTACATATTTGTGTACTTGTCCTTTTGCAGCTTTTTTGTTCGCCTTTGCTTTGCCGCCATTCGCTCATTTGTCTTCTGTTTTTTTAATTTTAAATTATTGTTTAAAAATACTTTAATATGTCTTAAATTTGGGAGAAAAATTAGTCCGCCACACAAAAAAAGTGGTCTGTTCAAGAAACCAGACTTATCTATCCTTATGTATTTTGACCCGCTAAATCTCAATCCGAGGCCAGTTATGCCCGTATACCCCCAAAATTTCGTTAAAATCGCATAAAACCATGAAAATCGCGGAAAATTATGAAAATTTACATGATTAAATATGGTACGAGCTGTAAATATTTTTGTGAGTATACGATATACATGGTTTTTGATATTGACATTTTTTCAAAATTTCAAATTCATATAAATCATACATATGACACTCACAAAAAATTGCAACTAAGTTATGCTCTTAAATGCAAATTTTGACGATTTAACGTATTTTTTCTCAATTTTTGACGGGTTTACACCACTTCTTCGAATATTAATGTGCGTAGGAGTGAAAAAATCCTGAATTTAAATAAAGCGAGTAATAACACAAAAAAATCACGTATAATGCAGTTATAACAAATGTTTTACTCCTAACCTACGCAAACACCGAGCCTGGCTGGAATACAAGAGGGAGTCCCAACACGAAGCGAAAAAGGAGCATACAAGGAAGAAAGAAGAGAATTAGTGAGTGATATATAGTGATGATTTCTATCTAGTCTAATCCAGACGCGGAGGTTTCGTACGGCCGCCCCCCCTTACTTGGCGGGACAATTCGTTATTCAACACGCGTTATCGAATCCACTACGTCACACACCAAAACGTTGACACCTATTCTGTAATTGTGCATAATAAGTAGGTACTAAATGTTTATCACCTAAACGAAGTTCAAGACCGGAAACTAAATCATCAAAATTTGATGCAATAGATTCAACAAGAATTGATTTTGCTCTTCCTTTCAAACAAGAAATAAGAACTGCCATTTTAATTGTAGATGTCCAATTGTTTGCTCTAGCTATGACTTAAAATTGGGCCAGAAATTCTCGAAGAGGAGATATTACATCATAATCGTCAGCTTTCAATTTAAAAACCAAATCCGTTCCCGAGTGTAAAAATCTAGTGTTCGGTAAAACAGAATTGTTCACATTAGAACCTAAAGCATGAGTTTCAGTGATCAAAAGATCAATAGCAGAGGTTCCTAACCCTAGTCTATTCTGATTTAAAGATAACCCAGTGTTCATTCTAGTGTTCTGTGTTCCTGTTGTGTGTAAATGCGAATCTCTATTTTGTAAATGACTTACAATTAGCTGAATAATTACTCGTTGCTATTCCTGTTGTTCTGCCAATAGTATGTCATACAAAGTCTGAAAGTTCAATATAGTTCAGATAGCTGAGACCTGTAAGATGTCATATGAACGTGTGCAAAATGTTTTGCACCAACATTTGCATATGGAAAAGCTCTGCGCAAGATGGGTGCCGCGTTTGCTAACAGTCGACCAAAAATTGATTCGAAAAAACATTTCTACCGCTAACTTGACGTTGTATAAGCGTAATCCAAGCGAATTTTTGCGTCGATTCATAACCGTTGATGAAACTTGGGTCCAACACTACACTCCTGAAACCAAAGAACAGTCTAAACAGTGGATTGGACCAGAGGAACCAACTCCAAAGAAGGCAAAAACAATTTTTTCGGCGAACAAGGTTATGGCTACTGTTTTTTGGGATGCAAGAGGTATTACATACATTGATTACCTTGAAAAGGGTAAAACTATCACTGGTCTACTACGCAGACTTATTGCAACGTTTGAGCCACGAGGTGAAAATTAAACGACCTCATCTGGTGAAGAAAAAAATCTTGTTTCATCACGATAACGCACCAGCGCACAAGCCAATCGTTGCGATGGCTAAAATCAACGTTCTGAAGTTTGAATTGATGCCGCACCCTCCCAACTCTCCACACCTAGCCCCGAGTGACTATTATCTGTTTCCTATCCTCAGAAAATGGCTTGGCGGTAAGAGATTTGCGGACAATGAAGAAGTAATCGAAGCTGTAAATGGATATTTTGAGGAGCTTGACGAATCAGTCTATAGAGATGGCATTACTAGAGTAGAACACCGCTATGAGAAATGTATCAGCCTTGGAGGAGATTATGTTGAGAAATAAAAAAAAAATTATTAAAAACGTTGTTTTTCCCCTTCCAAAATGGGACACCCTCTTATATACAGGGTGTCCCATTTTAAAACCACCAACCGAAAATCTCCCAACCAAAGCATTTTAGAGAAAAATTTTTTAAACAAAAGTTGTCAAGTTTTAAGGACACACAACGATGATCTTGACCTTGACTTCGACCTTGGCCTTCATCGTTATTTTAAGGTCAAATTGAGTTTTTTAAATGGAAAACCACATTTTTTATACCGAAAATGGAAAGAGCGGGAAATTCTACGTCCGACTATGATCTTGACCTCAACCCTGACCTTGACCTTCAGGATCAATATAAGGTCCAAACGATCTTTCGATTCAATTCGATTTTTTTATGTTAACATTTAGTTTCATTTCCTATAGCGATAGTGAAAAAAATTCTAAGAATCAAATGATATTTAACAATTTCTACCCACTGACTTTTTTATAGTTGAATAAAAGGGCTTACACAACATAGCAAGGAAGCTTCCTGGAAGCTTCCCTGTGAGAATACGAGAAAGCTTCCATGCTATGCGAGCACCATATTTTTTGCACCATCCAGAGATAATGACGTGGACGTAGTAAGTTCTTTTTCTATTGGCATGCTGAATTATCGTGAGTCCCCTTACCTCTTACCTTCGTGAAGCTAGATTAACGTGAATCCCTTTGCCGCTCACTACTGTAACTATTAATATTTTTAATCTCGCAGCGAATGTCTAAAGTGGCTGTCATTTACTGCAAGGCAAAAATTTACTCCACTTTGGGAATGTCGTGTGACCAATAAAATAAGGGATCCATTTCAAAAGATTCTTTTAACCTTATATTGACCCTGAAGATCAAGGTCAGGGTTGAGATCAAGATCATATTCAGACGTAGAATTTCCCGCTCTTTCCATTTTCGGTATAAAAAATGTGGTTTTCCATTTAGAAAAATCAATTTGACCTTAAAATAACGATGAAGGTCAAGGTCGAAGTTAAGGTCAAGATCATCGTTGTATGTCACCCTTGAAACTTGACAACTTTTGTTTAAAAAATTTTTCTCTAAAATGCTTTGGTTGGGAGATTTTCGGTTGGTGGTTTTAAAATGGGACACCGTATATATATATATATATATATATATATTGTAACGGGGTGATTTCTAGGCGGCTAACTGCCTATGTACCCCATACAAATCCAAAGTTCTCCTGCACTTTGCTTTTGCGAGATGCTCTACTCGCTCGTGTGGTCGCCTGCCTGCGACAATGCTCCGGTGCTCAGTATGCACTACACTCCTGTGTAGTGACCGCGGATGCGGCCGTATTCGGCGGTTTGAATAGGAAGAGGGATCGGGACGGTAATCGAATGAACACACTACCGATTCTACTAAAAAGGCGTTTATTCAATAAGAAATTCGTCGTCCGTGTTGCGCGTATTCGCGTCGCGAGAAGGCCGCAAAATCTACCGGATCAACGACTGGGGCCAAATGCCTCGCCAGTCGATCGCGCATAAATAAAATAGAGATTAACTCCTACTTTCTCTTATCGCGTCGATCCTCGTCGTCCTCTGGCCAGGGAGTCTCCTGCTCGACCTTGCCGTGTTCCGGTTGTGGTGATCCACCAGTGGCAGTGGTTACTGCGGCTGCTGCTGTTGCTCCCTCTCCTGGTTGCTGTTGCTGCTCTCGATGGTGCTGTGGCCTTCGATGCTGCTGTTGCTACTGCTCAACACTTAGAACCTTTTGCGCGCGTATTCTCAACTTATCGCGAGTGCGGACAAAAGCTAACTGATTCAAATTTCCCTCTAATTGCGAGTCCTCTACTGGATTTCTCGCGCTTCAGCTACCCGCGCCGACGTGCGCGTCCCGCCGCCCGTTACAATATATATATGGATGGTTCTCAGTCAAATCAAAGCTGAAAAAAATAAATATTGCCATATGTGTGGGGATATGTTCTATTGTCTCTATGTTATATTAACCTTGTAAGTCATTTAAACCTTCCAATCGGGATTTGAGAAGGTTCTGTCCTCCGGATCAAGACCAAAAAATTCATAGAGATGCTTGTTTTTAGTAAAAAAAGTACCTGTAAAGTTTCGCAATATAAGAGATTAATGCCTCCGAATGAAAAATAATAGTTACATTAAAAATATGTTAATAACGATTAATATGATTATTTACACCAAAAATAATTATTCTCGTTACTCAGATCATACCTGAAAATTATTAAAGCATGATATATATTGAGATCAAAGAAGCTTACATAGTCTAAAGTTAGACAAATAACGACAGAAAATGATTAAAATGCATTTTAAGCATTATATTAATTTCAAGTAAGAAAGAAATAAAGTTTAAAAAGAAATTATCATAATCACCGAAACTGATGTATGTTATCCTCGTTGAGGAAAATCAAACTATTTTTGGTGTGTAATTTTATTATGTCATAAAATAATTTCGTACCGCTGCATATACCAATTTGGTACTGCAACAATCTATCACAATAGTTTGTAATAAAAGTACATCATAAGAATATATGCTAAAATTTTACATTACCACTATGCACTTTATTGAATATAACGTTTTAATAAATTTAAGTTTTCGTACACGTAGTGCAGTTTAATAGAAGTACCATGCGGATGATTGCACTAAAATAAAAAATATAAATATCTATATTACGAAACTTTACAGATACATTTTTACTAAAAACAAGCATCTCTATGAATTTTTTGGTCTTGATCCGGGGGAGCGAACCTTCGCAAATCCTGATTGGAAGATTTAAATGACTTACAAGGTTAATATAATATATATATGCAGCATTCCGCGTCAAGTAAAATAGAGCTGTACCAAAAATCCTAAAAAAATTCCAAGCAATGACTACTTTCATGTATTTTCAGCTGCTGAACACGAATCCGATGGTATTTTTTACCGATACCTTAAGCGTTCGTCCCTATCCTCAAAAAATATCCCCCAAAAATGCTTTTTCACGCTGTTCAGAGGTTTGTCCTTTTATTGAGGTGAGGAAAATTATTGACAGAGACTATTTTTATGTATTTTGAGCCGCTGAACACGAATACGAAGCTATTCTTTATCTAGCTCCGAGCATTCGTTCCTAACCGCAAAAAATACCCAAATCGCATGGTTTTATTAATCACGAGAAATTAACCACGCGAATGTGCGTCTCGAACTATACTATCCTAATCTAAGTCATCTCGGAGTCAAATTTTCATCAAGGTTAGAATGATTATTTTGCTGCTTACTGTTATCTACATTTTTTTTAATTTTCTTTCGGTTCCTATGAAAGCTCTCTGCGTTTTACAGGGTCGAGACTGTCTTCCAGGTTATATATAAAGCTCGCATTACTTTCAATTTCGTTTTTTTGCTTTTTTTATGTTTCAATTTTCTTTTTCATTTCATTACTAGTATAAATTATATTTTATATTTTAACAATAATGCTGCATTTATTATACAATAAAACCTTTTCTTAATGTACCCCGAAATAATACATAATTCGAAAAATCGCATTTTACGCACAATGTATAGAAAAATCTTTCATCTTTTGAAGAAAAAAGATGATCGATTTTTCTATACATTGTGCGTAAAATGCGATTTTTCGAATTCTGCTAATTTTAAAAATCTATTTTACGTCCCCTATCTATAAAATTATCGTTTTATACACGTGCGAAGAATGATTCTGTACTGTAAGATTATCGTCGGAGCGAAACGAGAAATCTTACACTTTTTCTAGAATAGTTTTGCACTTGTATCGGAAACTTATATGGTTACGCACTAAATTCCATCAAAATTGGAGATTTTATACAAAATAAAAAAAATGTTTTTTTCATTATGAGCATTCAAATTTTTACCAGTTTGTCAACGTGTATGTAGTCAGAGTAAATATTTTATTTACAAATTATATCAAACAGATACCAAATGGCTAATTTGGTTAAGCACAAAGATGACTTTGGTTTGATAGCAGAATGGCACTTTCATGCAACTGCTCATGGAAAAGGACCATGTGATGGTCTTGGAGCTATCCTTAAAAAGGAAGCCACGCGTGTTAGCTTACAAGCTAAACCAGAAGAAACTTTATTAGACTCACAAGCCTTTTACAACTGGGCCAAGAGTAAATTCGAATCAATTAAGTTCTTTTACTGCGATAAAAGTCAACATGAAAAAACTAAAAGATTCCTTGCTAAAAGATTCTCAAATGCTCCCGCTGTACCAAAAATTCAAAGTGGGCACGCTTTTATAGTTACACCAGGTAAGCAATTAGAAGTCTGCAGATATTCTGAAGCTCCTGAGATTCTTTCAATCTTACAATACTAAATCTAGGCATACAGTATTGTTGTTAAGATATAAATAATAATTTATACTAGTGATAATATAAAAAAAATAAAACATGAAAAAAGCAAAAAAAAGAAAGTAATGCGGGCTTCATATATAACGTGGAAGACAGTCTCAACCCTGTAAAACGCAGAGAGCTTTCATAGGAACCGAAAGAAAATTTGAAAAAAATGTAGATAACAGTAAGCAGCAAAATAAATATTCGCACCTTGATGAAAATTTGACTCCGAGATGACTTCGAGTAATAAAACTATTAATAAAACCATGCGAGTTGGGTATTTCTTGAGGTTAGGAACGAATGCTCGGAGCTAGATAAAAAATAGCTTCGTAATCGTGTTCAGCGGCTCAAAATACATAAAAATAGTCTCTGTCAATAATTTTCCTCACCTCAATAACAGGACAAACCTCTGAACAGCGTGAAACAGCATTTTTGGGGGGTGTTTTTTGAGGTTAGGGACAAACGCTTAAGGTATCGGTAAAAAATACCGTCGGATTCGTTTTCAGCAGCTGAAAATACATGAAAGTAGTCGGTGCTTGGAATTTTTCTGAGCCCCTGTGATTTCTGACAGCTTCATCATTGCGTAGACTAGTATTTTTTTAAGGTTAGGGGACGTGTAGCTCAGCCAGGGGCCGAAATTAAAAAATGTACCACTCGGTAATTGAAAGTACACAAAAAATCCTAAATTTTTCATATTTTTAAAAATTATTAGGTCAAAAGGATTTTTGGGTAGAGCTCTTTCTCACTTGGCGCGAAATGCCCTATATATGACTTTAGAAATATTTTTATCAAAAAGTTAAGACAATTTTACAATAAAAACTGTATTCATGTCTATAGTGAAAACTGCTTCCCTTATAAGTTACAAATTAATGAAAAAAAGGCAAAAAAATGAAAAAAATGCTAAAGTAGCCAACTTTGACCCCCTATAGCTCGAAAACTATAAGCCAAAAAATTGTAAAAAAAATTAGGGTAACTCGTATATACCTATAGAACATATCCCCACACATATAGCAATATTTATTTTTTTCAGCTTTGATTTGGCAGAGAACCATCAATATATATACATATATCTGTATCTTTCGGATGGATTTGTGTATCGCTTTACAACTTCAATTTATAACAATGCATCGAAATTAGATCTGTAGAGAATATAGATTATCACCTGACCCTCGGTTATAGAACGCGAAGGGGAACATTGGGTATACACTCGCGTACGTGGTTCTGTATCGATCAATGTAGCGTAGTATAGTCGGGATGTAGGTATTATACCGAGCGGTGCTGCTGTACAGAGTCTGGTCGCTGGCTGTATGTATAGCCTATGCTTGTGCGGTTGGAGTTGTGTTGGTTTCTGGGCTCTTGCTTCAATAATCTGGCTCAATCCTTCTTCTTCTTTCTCTTCATCTCTCTACAAACACCACCGAAATAAGTAATTATTTATTACGTATTTATTTATTACTCTAGTAGAGAAGAGTGCAGAAGAAAGAGTTCCTTATGGTTTGACGATCACCCCGTCGCAAACGATAAATTTAACCCTTTAATGCTCAAATGCACTAGGAAAATACCCATATGTTTAGGTTTATAATAATCACAGAAAAGATATGGAAAACTATATCAAAAAAGTATGTCCTTATGTTTTCGGGGTCGCTCTTTCGAATTCTTTAATTTAACCATTGTTTTTTAATAAAAACTATAAAAAATTACTGATTTTTTTCAAGAGAATTTTTTTAAATTGTTATTTCAGTAGTGTTATTGGCATTTCCATCACTTCAAAATTATGACAAACGTGCACCCGACCCTAGTACTTAAAGAATCCAAAATGACCCAAAATGGCTAAATTTTTAAGGTAAAATTTCACTTGTCGGACTCGTTTTAGGGTACAATATTGATAAGAATAATTTTTGAAATCCAATGGTGATTCGGGAGTTCTTGGCGTCGCTGATTACGATTCTAATATCGGAATCACGAAATTCAAGATGGCAGATCCAATATGGCGTCTGTTCAGAATTAAATCCACGACTTTTGATTTATTTTAAAAAAATCAATGTGTTACGGGGGTTTTCGAGGTCACTGATTACGATTCCGATATCGGAATCACGGAATTCAAAATGGCGGATCCAATAAGGCGTCCGTTCAATATAATATCTGCGACTTTCGGTATATTCTGTTTTAAGTTTTATATGCATGTTGTGTTTGGATTTGTTGGTCACGGTGCTACTATCAGAATTGCAAAATATTTAATATTTTATTTTCAAAATGTTGCTAGAAGAAACTCTGTGGTGATAGATCACCCACCTCCAAGTGGTAAAAATCAGGCAACTTCGGACTTTTCGAAGGCTGAGGGTGATGATAAGTGATTTCTTCATTAGTAGACGCCATATTATATCCGTCTATTTCGAACTTCTAGATTGTGACACGGAATCGTAATCAGCGATCTTCAATCAGCAATCCCAAAAACTCCCGAATTACCATTGA
Organism: Muscidifurax raptorellus; assembly: GCA_020010945.3. Taxonomy (NCBI): domain Eukaryota; kingdom Metazoa; phylum Arthropoda; class Insecta; order Hymenoptera; family Pteromalidae; genus Muscidifurax; species Muscidifurax raptorellus. The sequence continues at coordinate 132,045 of JAHUUD020000035.1, forward strand.
TTTTCCAAAATAGACAGAAAATCGTGGATTTCATTATGAACATCTTGAATTTCGTGATTCCGATATCCGAATCGTACTCAGCGACCCCCAAAACCCCCGTATCACCACTAATTACACAGGGCAACAAAATCTAAAAAAATATTAGACCCAGAATACAGACTATACTTTTCCGAAGGTTTTCGGTGCGCTGAACACGAATCTGACCACAGAATTGCTTCATCAGCTCTGGGAGCTTGTCTATACAATGTGTTGATTTAATAAAACTTGGCGACGCTACATAACCTCAAATATAGGCCAAAATCGCGATTTTCGCATTTTTAGGTTAGGATATCTCGAAAACCAGAGCTGATGGAGCAATTCTGTGGCCAGATTCTGGAAAATCAATGGTAATTCAAGAGTTTTTGGGATTGCTGATTGGGGATCGCTGATTATGATTCCGATGTCACAATTTGGAAGTTCGAAATAGACGGATATAATATGGCGTCTACTAATGAAGAAATCACTTATTATCACTCTCAGCCTTCGGAAAGTCCGAAGTTGCCCGATTTTTACCACTTGGAGGTGGGTGATCTATCACCACAGAGTTTCTTCGAGTAACATTTTGGAAATAAAATATTAAAAATTTTGCAATTCTGATAGTAGCACTGTGACCAGCAAATCCAAACAAAACATGCGTATAAAACTTAAAACAGAATATATCGAAAGTCGCAGATATTATATAGAACGGACGCCTTATTGGATCCGCCATTTTGAATTCCGTGATTCCGATATTGGGATGGAATAAGCGACCCCCAAAACCATCGTATCACCATTGATTTTCCAAAATAAACCGAAAATCGTCGATTTCGTCCTGAATAGACGCCATATTGGATCCGCCATCTTGAATTCCGTGATTCCGATATCGGAATCGTAATCAGCGACCTCGAAAACCCCCGTAACACCATTGATTTTTTTAAAATAAATCAAAAGTCGTGGATTTAATTCTGAACAGACGCCATATTGGATCTGCCGTCTTGAATTTCGTGATTCCGATATTAGAATCGTAATCAGCGACCACAAGAACTCCCGTATCACCATTGAATTTCAAAAATTATTCTTTTCTATATTGTACCCCGAAACGAGTCCGACAAGTGAAATTTTACCCTAAAAATTTAGCCATTTTGGGTCATTTTGACCTTGGAAAGGGTTATATAAAAATATTCTCATGGGTGATTCCTTAAGTACTAGCGTCGGGTGCACGTTTGTCATGATTTTGAAGTGATGGAAATGCCGATAACACTACTAAAGTAACAATTTTAAAAAATTCTCTTGAAAAAAATCAGTAATTTTTTTACAGTTTTTGTTCAAAAACAATAGTTAAACAATGTTTTTTGATAATTCTGATTAAAGAATTCGAAAGAGCGACCCCGAAAACATAAGGATATACATTTTTAAGATAACTTTCATATCTTTTCTGTGATTATTATAAGCCCAAACATAAGGGTATATTCTCAGTGCTTTTGAGCGTTATAGTATAGTAGTAATATTACTTTAAAACTCGAAAAAATAATTATTTTTAATTTCACACAGATAAGTTTATACATGTACGTAAAACAACTTTATCTTTATTTGAGAATTTTTTTTACCTATTTAATCCTAATGTACCCTAATGAAAAATCTAACACCGAAAAGCACTGTCCACACGATTCCAGGACAATGTACGACCCAATCGGGCTGAAAATTATACAATTTATGAAGTTATTATATATATGCGTACGCTATTCTTTTCATTTTTCTTTTGTAAATAAGAGAGAATTGTCTATTGTTACATCATTAAAAGATATATTTTTTAATTTTTCTACGATTAATGTTTGACAAATGCAAATTTTAATAAAAATATTGTCATTTGCCTTACGTTGAATGTCTGAATTATGATTTTCCATCGGCAGAATAATCAAGACGTCGAGATCATTATACGTCGTCACTCATCTAACATTAAGTAGTATACGGGCTCGTCGCTACTTGACTTGAATGTTCATCCGTTCCTGTATCTCCACCCCTTTGGAATAATACTGATATAAAATATTATATAATTTTATTAATAGCAAACAAATAAGTATCATATTTCTTGTTTATCAGAACATTAGCAAGTTTAAATTTGCCTGCAGCGATTGAGGATATAAGTGGAACTGAACTTCCTCAATCCTTAATAGATAAATCAACTTATATACGTGAAGCTGGTGGTATTAAAACTTTAGAACAGAAGATGGAAGAACTTCCAGAATTACTACAAAGAAATAAGGATATCCTCGATGAAGTAATTTCAAATTATTTATTTAATTATATAAATATATTATAAAGTTTATTCTTACTTACGAATATTGTGACCAATAAATTTTTACACATGACGACCCTAAATCACGCATTACTCGGGTAACTAAGTGTCTTTTCAACTGAATGATGTAACCTCTTGTAATCGGCTTTCGTCGTTCTTCTCGTCCAAGGAGATGATGAGTCGGAAACTGGGGGAGAACTGTACTCGAAGACGCATGTATCTCACTCTCTCATACACAGTCTCTATTCGTTTGTTCAAACAACCTCCTGATAACACACACACACGCACACAATTACGTGTACTTTTTCAATAATCAAATTAATCCAGAGAAAGAGGGAGAGAGGGCGAGAGAGAGGGAGAGCGGGAGAGAGACGTCAGTTGGCCCCCAACCGCGCATCTCATTTTATTACACCCCGCCTCAGCCCCCGCCTCCTCAAAATACTGTAAAATTGTTTAAAAAACACATCATTTTCAGAACCTCCAGTTTCCTTAACACTTTCTCAGTTTACATCTATTATTTTCAGATCATCTATGAGGTAAGTAGAAGTTTTTAATCCTATTTTCATGTTTATTGAAACAGTTATAAGTGTGTGAAAAGAAAAGATATAACCAACAGAGATGTGTTTTTTTACCTTTTAGGCCTAAACCACAGAATAAAATTATTAATGTTTTTTTAAAATGATTTTATTTTTGAAACTAATTTTAAATTTTCATTTTTATATAATTATTGTAGAGTATGAATATTCAAAACTTTTTTTCTCAGCTGTTTTAATAAAAGAATGACCTTGAGGTCAAGGATCAAGGTCATTTGGAGGTCAAATCTGTTATTCCAAATGGGAACCGCCAATGTTGATCTCGTAAAACCATGGTCATGGTCAAATCCTAATCAAAGGAAAGTATAAAATACAGAAGTTATAGGGTTTGGACGGAAAAAACTTATTGTGACCTTTACCATGACCTTAAGATAAAGAGGTATGGCACTCCAAGGTCAAACCGATTTTTTTTAACGGAGATACTTATTTTCGATGCCAATAGAAAAACCGAAAAATTTTAAATTCTGTTATTACCTTGGGTCAACGTCACGGTCAAGGTCATGATCACTATCAAATATTTCGATAATTACGCATACGAGAAAAACTGTTAATTACAGAAGTTATAGGGTTCGGACTATCGGATATCGCCTGACCGCAGGTCGTATCCGGGCGTATTCATTAACTCCGTTGAGCTACTCATGATATAGAATAGAATAGAATAGAATAAAATTTATTTTGCACAAGTCAAAAACATTTTGTACGTATCATAGTCATATCGTAGTCAATATACATTTCGTCGATACAACTTCACAATGCGCAACTTTTATTCATCGTTAACTCGGTACATGTAACGGCGTATTGCTGTCCTAAAACTACTAAGCGACGGAAGACTTCTCAATTCGCGCGGTAGCGAATTCCAGAGTCGTGCACCCTGGGAACTGAAAGACTTCATCCCAGCTTCAGTACGCGAATTCGGAACTATGAGTTTTTTTGTCCCTGCTCGAGGTCCTAGACTGGTTTCTTTCAAAAAGAGCAGCAAGATATGGAGGCTGCCTCATAACTATAGCCTTGTACAGCATGACCGCGGCAAAATACTGTCTCCTCTCTTGAACCGTTATCCATCCCAATTTCTTTCTGTATGGGGAAATATGCTCGTCCTTCTTAACACCACAGATATATCTTATACAAGAATTCTGTAGCCTCTGAAGTCGAGACAAGCTCCCCTGAGATATCCATGTAAACAAGAGAGGATTAGCGCTTACGAAGCGCCTCAGTTGTGCAGGATCTGAAAGATCTGAGACCATATAAAGCCCTATTTTCTTTACGACTAACTGCAGCTACCTGCGGCTTCCACGTCATTCTCGAGTCCATCACAACACCAAGGTTAGTCACAACGAAAACGCCACTTTCAACCTCAATGCCGGGCAGCTCTAGACTTTGTATTTTACTAATGTTTTACTCCCAACCAAATATCACAGCTTTTGTTTTGCTAACTTTAAGACGGAGCGCATTCTCAGTCGCCCACGCCGACATAGCTGTCACCACCATCGACAAACGATTCACACCCTCCACAAGATTGTCTTTAGCTACCTGAGTATATGTTTGGAGGTCATCCGCAGAAAGCAAGTGCCTAACACCGTCTGATAGTGAACACTCAGGCCCTGAAAATTTGCCAAAACATCCTGAAGATCGTTTATGTACAAACTGAAAAGCAGAGGTCCTAACACCAACCCCTGTGGTATGCCAAGATTGGTAGTGAGCCAATTATATATAAGCGGGCCTGTTGGGGTGGCCTGAAATCCCACGGATTGCTATGAGCAGGGGAATATGTTGAAGCTCTGCGATGTCGTCCGCCCACTGTGGGGTCCTGGGGAGGGAGCACAGCCTGCCGTCGTCGTTCTCAGAACTCTCAAACACGAGATTCTGGACGAGAGAGGGCCGCCTAACCCGGTGAAGGCTACACCACCCAGTTTTTGTATTGGGAAAAAAGGGGTATGACCCGAGAGCCTTATGTTTGAGTTATTTTTGGAGCCTGTCCCAAAGAGGGACCTCTAAAAATGACTAGGAGGAGCAAAGAGCTTTAGTTTACAACCATGGAGTCGATAGAGCGCTTGGCCATGCTAGGGGTGGCCTTCCGCATAGGAGGCGTTCCCCTCTTCAGCAGTAGAGGCGGCTCGACCATCTCACAGGACAGGATCGTGGTATGGGGTACCCAGGCTTCTTTGGGACGGGTGGCTTCCCTTTTAAAACCAGCATGACCTTGCATAGCGGCAGCTGAGTCGATCTCCGAGCTGCGACCTTGCAGCTGACGATCTTGAGTCAGGGAGGAGCTGCGAGAGTTGGAGCTGCAGAGGCGCCAATGCAGCTAGGGGTGTGCCATAAGTGCTCCGAAACCGAGAGAGACGGGGCGCTCCGGCACGTCTACTAGTTGCAGGTTCTCTGGCCACTCGGCGTTGAGAACGTCGGCTGATGAATCAGGTGTATGCGAGGCAGGCCTATGTTGAAAAGGAGGGGTGGTCGACGAGCCTGTCTGGGTGCGGTCTCGGTCTAGGTAGCGGCATCAACTCCTGAGGAAGTCTGGTCTCGACGAGCGAGGATCTGCTCCGAGCGAGCCTGAGCGAGGTATAGCCAGGTGAGCTTCAGTTCGACTCGCAGAGCGGAGTAAAGGTCCCGCGATATGCGAGGTAATGCGGAAAATGTAATATTAGAGGAGAGGGGAGTGAAAATAATTACTCAAAGTAATTAATTTCAAAACAAAATTCAGATTTATTCCGCGTTCAAGGTTAAGCACGGCACTACTACTGGAGACAAGAACTGAGTGGGGAGGATGCCTCAGCCGTGAACCCGGCCTTATTATATGCTCTCCAGGTTACCACTTTGCTATGAGGATCGCACGCTGGCGGCGTAGCTGGCACGGTGGGGCACGCTATGAGGCCTGAGGAGCCGTCGGGCGGGTTGCGCGTTGGCAAGGGCTTGGCAAGGTCTGCGGGTGTAATATAATACTCATTGTACGCACTCATCATTTTTGTGCTTACTAGTTTATTGCTAAATATTGTAATACGTCTCAGAACATAACAGTCGAATATTTCGATAGTTACGCACACCAGAAAGTGTTAAATATAGTAGTTATAGAGTTCGGAGAGTCAAACTGTGACTTTGATCATGACCTTGTGAAAGTGTGCGTGAAAAAAATCCAAGATATCATCTCTATGTATTGTTTCTTCAGCTTTCCAATGGTGTCGTCAGATTTCCTAAAATTTTCCGGTTTCCCTATTATATCTTGAAAAAGGCTTTTTTAGTATTTTTTAAAAATGCTTGAAAATGAAAATTGAAGTTTTTTTTACATAAAAAAGTGTTTTATTATTTCATTGTGAGTAATAAACGCAGAAGGGTAGATTGCACAGCATGTGGTGCAGCAAGTTGCGGCCGCCGAAATGATTATTTATAAAACTAGTTGTTTTTTTCTCTATAGGGTAAATTAATAACCGCGTGTGAATTCTACAGACACTTCGTCGGCTGTTTACTATATCCCAGCCACCTTTCACCCCGAGCTAATAAATGATATCTTGACATTAGCCGTACACACAATACTGTTCACTGTTGAACCCACCTCTGCCATTGAGTTCGCCTGTCTACCGGGTGATGCTCGGAGGGTATTGTTTCTTGCGTATTCTGCTGCTATTGTAGGAAAATTAGATTGACTGGCACTCCTAGGTCGTCGCATAGTACAGGGGGCCGGATCTGCCTAATCAGCTTAACCTGGCCTGCCACATTAGCTGGCGATATATTCCGCCTTACCTGGCATTGCCGGTTGATGAAAATCAGCTCACCTACGTTTCGTCCGTTATGACGCGATTAACATTATTTAAAATATTTAACTTAGCCTTTATCTTAAGCAAGTACTATCGGCTTTGAAATACTGTTAGAAAATTTTATAATTTTGTATAATATTATGTTTTGGTCTCAAAGTAGTTCATATACATTTTTGGAACGCTACGCCAACCCAGTAAAAAGTTATCAACAAATGTGTTTTCGAGATTAACACGTAGTCTTATGGAAATTCGCGTTTTTGATAGTTTTAATCATGAAATGTATGACAATGGCTGTTCAGTTTTTGATGAAACTTTGAGAAATACATATTTAATATTCTATAAATACGATGGATATATTTATATGTTTATTCACCAATTTTGATAGGTAATATAAGCAAACAAATAAAATTATTCACCCTTACTCGATCATTACACGCACGATTTGGCAACGTCGCAAAGAGGTTAGGAAGACCGCGCGGTTTGAAATGCTGCACTTGTTATGGACACGCGATACTCAACGCTTTCGATCAAAATGTGAAAAGATCTTTATATTTTTTAATAACCAAGGCTAGAGAGTGGTGTATATAGATGAATGAATACATGATTAAATAGCATTATACGAACGAATAAGAGACATCAATTCAAAAATATTAACTATTATTGAAGGTAACGACATAAACTTTGTTTTCGAATAATTGAACGTGCATTTTATAAATTATTAAATACAGCAGTACCTGATCTAATTCTAGAACATTTAATCTACTTTGTTATCACTGTTTGTATTATTTTTAAAATAATTACAAATTTTTTCTAAGACTTTTCGATTTTTTGTTACTTTAACAGTGCCATTTTTATCCCTTCCTAAAATATTTAATAAATCTTCATATTTATTTTGCTCGTATGCTGTAGTCATCATTTCTAGAGAAATATCAGCAGCGACGAGCTTTCGCCTCATTGAATGAGACGTGTATTCTTTTAAAACTTGTAGTCCCTTTAGAGCGTTCGGTAATTTTATGGTAAAAGATATTTTATTCTTCGCATCGTTCCAAGTAAAATAACACTCTTGAAGATACGATTAGTTTTTTTAAGATTTTTTCTAACATTCTGACATCATGTATTGCATTATGAGCGTTATCAGTGTTGATTTTAAAATCTTTCACCAAATTTTCTAGCTTATTCTCTCCTTTCCCTTTTCTTTTCATTATTTTTCTTATTATAGGTATAGTATCACAAAACCCTTCTACTACTATGTGGAAATGATCAGTCATAAATACTTTTCAATTACATTAATCAATCTCGGATAATCAAATGAGCAGTTATGAGCCGTTAGAATACATTTTCTCCCAAATGAAGCAAGAAATTGATAAGATGATAACATTGCATCCAACAGTGGCAGTGTTATTTTTTTTATTGATAATTTCATCCTTTCGGCTCAGAAATGAACTCGGTTTACATAAATAACTTAAATACAACACCAAACCAATAACACATACAATTTCACATATTTTAGCTTCCTACATGTGTACAATATATACATTTTACCTATTATTTTCTAATAAATACATATATTACATTTTTGTTTTTATAAACCTATAACGCATTATATTTTCCATTCGACGCTACTCTCCTACCTACGTCCATACCTTACATTCCACGCTTTTACATATTATTCGATACACCACGCACTTAGCCATACGATATCTTCCACACTTTGACATACTTGTAAGATTTCTTTTATTTATCAGCAACTACATTTTTTTTACATTTACACATTTTACTATTGCCGTCTCTGCATAAATTCCGTGTTTTACTTACATTTGCTACTAATTAACCGTGACTGTCTACCATTTCTACTGTTTTTCTACGATACACTTTTGTTTCCTTTCCTCTTTACATAACAATTCGTTGATCGCATTTATCGCTTTTAACAATTCAAAGTTTCTGATCTCTCCTTTAATCTCCTTAACTACCTTTATATTGTCTAAATCTACACTATTTACATATTCTTTGGTTCTTTCGCAATTACCTGCAAGATGCGCCCATGTACATAGATCCTTTCTGCAAAGTATACATTCTCTCTCTTTCTCAGTTAACCAATACTTGTTTGCCCTTTCAACATTACCGTACCTGAACGTTGCTATAATCCTTATATCAATCTTACTACCTTTTTGCCTTAAATATTTGGGTACCCTCGCCTCTTCACACAGTTCCCCGTAGATTTTATTGTACCTTGCGCCCCTGATCTTACTGTAATTTTCCTGATTTTCAATGTCTCTAGCCCGTTTCCTGGCCTCTTTTTTTGCGTCCCTCCCCAAATCTCTCAAACTAGCTATCTCTAAGCTACTTAGCCCTAACCTATTGTAAAAATTTTCCATCTGACTTTTCACGTTTTGCTCCATATCTTCCAACTTCCTTTCTTCCCAACATTGTTTCGTAAGTCATTCATCACCTAGTTTACAAATTTTCTCCTGATACTTCATTACTCTAATTCCCCATTCTGGATTCAATTTTACATTAGCTGTTTCTTTGTACACTATATATCTCGGTGTGCAGAAATCCAGGCCTAATATCCATCTATAGTAATCTGTTTTTATTTTCTCTAATTCCCTTATTTCTTCCATCCCCCAGATTTCCACTCCATATTCTATTACACTTCTCAGTGGCAGTGTTATTATTTTTGTTCCATGAAGTCGCAACCTTCCATCAATGACTCGCAGCCCATGAACTGCACTTTCTTCATCCAAAATATTCTGCGTAGGCTTAATATAAACGGAAAATTCATAATTTTCGAGCTTCGTAGCAATTTGCAAGACATCTGATGACTTACAGAAACCTCCATTTTCCAAATTAAAATATACTATAATAGGTTCTAAATTTGTATCGATCATTGCAATCGGAATTATCACATCAATATCTTGAAGAAGCCCTACGTCAGTTTCGTAAGTCATTCCTTCGGACGATTCATTGTGTCTTAACTCAGTCTTCTTTTTTTTAACAATACGCGTTTTTATTTAAAACTACGTGTTAGTGACTTGGTGTATCTTTTTTTGTTAAATGAATCAGTTTGTTTATTAAATGCACGCATGTACTTTCTAGGAGATAACAATAATTTGTTATTTACACGACTGATGTATTTTTCTTCGTAATTTTTTTTTACTTATAGCATATGCTACTCGAAAATCGCTCAATCGGGATGCCCCTTACGTAATTGCGATTTTGGAGCTTTACTGCCAATAATAGTATTTAAACTCTCATTAGTGTTACTGGTTGTACTGGTAGCAAATTGATTCGTCTTACTAGATACTTCATAAATATAGATTTTAAAGCTTCGAATAATTTTTGGTCTTTGAAACCGTTGCCGATAGTTTTATGTGTATAAGTATCAGGATTATTGTTATAATTATACCAACTTCCGCAGCTATCATGAATGTTAAAACAATGATTTGGAATGTTTTTTTCAATAGCTTTTGGCATTTCTGTACTGTTTCCTTTGTTTTGAGCAACAAAATAATTAAAATTCTTTTGTAAGCTACTGATTGCTGCAGCAGTAAGTTCTTTATAACTTTTTTTTATTTTATAGAGTTCATTAACCTATAATAGCAAGTATACCAGAGAAACTATCATAAGTCCTCCCCGTACCTCTAATGAACAAACCCATGTCATAAGATGCTGCAATACTAACCATATCATTTGGTGTAACGTTTTGGTTTTTATCTACGTGGGGAAAAATGCAACCGACGTGCAGATCTGGAGGTCTGAAATAAAACAGAAAAAAACAGTTATATTTTTGTATTTCCTTATAGTTATGTAAAAATCATCAAAATACAATAGTTGATTTCATGGTATGGCGTAGTATTTAGTACATACTATATAACATTATGTTATAAAAATCGTAATATAATAATTAATTTTATAGTATATAACGGTGTGGCTCGCTGGTGGTGTCGTTGCGGCCGCGCAGACGTTGGCTGCGTGCTATGCGACCGGAGAGCTTCTTCTCCGATATAATCAAGTCGCAAGCGCGCGACTTGTTTTTGCTCGCCATATAGCGAGCCGTCGGGAACCGGGCTAGTCAGGTCGCACGAAGTTCGGGAAGCGAACGACGTGCCCGCGGAGGCGGCTGGGCTGCTGAAATAGTAGCGGAAAGAAAAAAGGCAAAGCGAGAGAAATAGCATGTAAACAGCAAGGAATTGTAAGCGTGTACGCCAGAATATGTGGACGAAACGTTTATTCAAATAATAAGCGATACAAAAAGCTCGTATCGGCACGAGCGTCTACGCACAGAAACGAGAAGGTCAGCGAGAGGGCGGACGAGGCCAGGTGAGATTCGCAGGAGAGAGAGAGAGAGAGAGAGAGAGAGAGAGAGAGAGAGAGTGAGAGAGAGAGCTATTAATTACATAGACTCGAAGGTCGGAGAAGTCGCTAATAGGCTTTCCCTAGGAAGAGGTGACTCGCACAATTGGGGTCTCTCGGGTCGAACGCCTGGCGCGATCGCGAAGGTAGACGCAGCTCGTCACAATTACTCTCGGGATCCACACAATTTGAAAACCCCACGAGTGTCTCTCTCTCGGTAGCCGAAACGTATCTCCCAGCGCGTGTTGCGTTTCGCGCCGCTCTCTCTCTCTCCTCGCTCCGTTCAGCAGTCCCGCGGTTCCGCTCTCGCTGTAATAATGCTCTCTCTCTCTCCGTAAGTACAACAACTGTCTTTTCCTGCACGCCTCTGTTTTTGTACTGCTTTTTGCCGCATTTTGCCCTCGGGCATTTTCATTTGCAGTTTGTTGCACACTCCTTAATGCAACCTTCAAGCTGATGTAAAATTCACTAGAGGCTGCATTTGCTTTTACTACTTTTCTGCACTTCAAATTTCATCACTGCAACATAACCTGCAAATCTCCTGGCGCCATTTTTCTCTGCTTGGCTTGGTTTCTATCTCTTCAGACATACACGTGGTGACACCTCTTGAGTCGACGGAACAACAGCTCCCGCTCCATCAAACACAGGTCGGTGCGCTCCACTCTACTTACTCACCACCACCACCATCTGGCGACGAGTTTTACAAGCTCTCTTACCTGCTCTACCTTATCAACTGCCAGTAAGTTGCCGGCAAAAAATGAGCAATAGCGTGGAGAAGCTCACGGAGCAATATCAAACCATCTGCCATACCTGTGATAAAGCCATCCAGACCAAAGACCCCAAAAAATGCGAAATATGCAATTTTTACTTCCACACAAGGTGCATTTCCTTTCGGTCTGTGATGGTGAGAGCTGTTGCAACGTTTGCGTGCTCAGCCTGTGCTGAAGCACAAATAAGAAGGAGACTTGAGTCCTCTCTCAATGGCAGTAGCACAACATCCAAGGGCGCCAAGAAGAAGACTCAGTCTGCACCACCATCTACTAATCCCTTGCGTAGTCAATCGCCGATGCGCACTATAGAGACATCGGCGTCGACAATGGAGTCCACCCTCCAAAACATCTTCGCTGCTCTGAGGGAGATCAGTGCCAAGCAGGATAGCGCAGCGGAGGCTCAGAGACTCCTAACGGAGAGGATCTCCGTGCTTGAAGCGAGGCTAGGCCCCCTTGAACAGCGCCTTCAAGCCCTCGATGTACTGCCTCAGCTCCAAATTCGCATGACAGATGCTGAGACAACCATCACCGAGCTGAAGGCACAGTTACAACAGCTTACATCAGGGCACGCCTCCTCGCTCTCAGCGAACAGCAGCAACATGCCTTCAGCCGCCGCTGATCCCCTCGAGATCACGAATCTACGAAGGGAACTAGCGGCCATCAAGCATCGTCAGGAGCAGAGCAACAACACCGCGGTGGTGATCACTGGACTGCACTACACCCAAGAGAGTTCACTCAACCTCCTGGCTTTTTCAGTGCTTTCTGCCCTTTATCCCACCCTCATTAAGAGGGATGTCGTTGCCACTAGGATCATGGGAAGACTTAACGCAGTCAACAACACCTCGGCAGCTGACAGCAGACTTCCACATATCGCTGTTACTTTGTCTTCCCATGCCCTTGTACGTTCCACCTTGGCGGTGAAAATAAAGAAGGGTAAGCTCCACACATCAGAGCTTAATGCCAATCTACTGGAGGAAGCCAAAGCCTTAGCCCCAGACCATCAGGGTCTCATCAACATCAACGAGCTGCTTCCCCCAGAGATACATAAACTTCGTGTTAGGGCCAGGCTGGAGGCCAGGAGGAGACAAGGGTGCAGATCCTACGTGAGAGACGGGAGAATCTTCATCCGCACTGCTGAAGATAAGGAGCGAGCCACCATCATCACCAGCGATGAAGAACTTACTAATTTTTTAGCCAGGAGGCCCCTGATCAACAGCAGCAGCAGCGTCAACTAAAAACGATACACCTCATTCCACCTACACCACCATCATCTTCATTTTCGCTCACCTCATCTTCATCCGTTTCCAAGACAACTCTGTCCGACGGTCTAAGGGTCTGCCATTTCAATGCAAACTCTCTTACGGGTCACATTGAGGCGGTAAGGCTCTTTTTGTCCACTCGTCCCCTTTATCACGTAATAGCTGTAACTGAGACCTGGCTGGACGACAAGGTACAAACAATACCTCTACTCGACAACTACATACTTCTCAGACGGGACCGGAACAGAAACGGTGGAGGTATGGCCCTCTACATACATCTCTCACTAACGGCTACAGTTCTGACATCATCTGACGGTGACTGGTTGGGTAAGCCAGGGAAGCCAGAGTATCTCTTCTGCGAGATCTCCGCAAAAGAGGTCTCCCCTATCTTTGTGGGAGTTGTGTATCGTCCACCCCATGCACCTTTCATTCAAGGTAATGACTTCATTGGAAAGCTCACGACACACATGCACAATTACTCGACAAAGATAATTATGGGGGATTTCAATGCGGAACAACTCTCTAGATCTGAAGATGCCAAATTCATCAAGGCCTTCGTAGAGGAGAACTCCCTTCAGTCGGTTCCTTATGGTGCAACACATCATAAACTGGAATCTGACACCTGGCTAGACCTCTGCTTAATAGATGAGCAGGATCGCCTGCTGTCGCACTGGAAAACTGACACACTATTCATAAACGGACATGACCTAATCACGGCCAGAAAGAAATTACAGAGATTACAGAGTAATCTGTGCCGAGAGACTGAAGGCCTACCTCGGTGCATGTGACTGGTCATCGCTCGCCACTTCATCACTTGACGATTGCATCACCACCCTTAACACCAACCTGACTAACGCCATTACTCATCTCGCCCCATTACGGACAGTGACACCTGGACCGAAGCGTCACCCGTGGTTTACCACGGCTCTTCGTGACCTCTTGAAAGAACGGAACAGACTCTACAGGCGGTTTCGCAGGTCACGTCTCCCGCTGGACCTGTATTTTTACAGAATAGCGAGGGACGATGCTCATAGGCAGGTCGAGGATGCCAGGAAACTACTATCACACACGCCTGTCCTCCTTGACCGATGCCGGTGAGATCTGGAGAGAGCTTGAGAGACTTGGAATCACCACCTCCAAAGTAAAACCACCCTCTCGTTTCTCCAGCGAAGACCTCAACGCATATTTCAGCGGCATTTCCAACGACCGACTGGCCCCTACTGTGGAAGAATACATGCAGACCCTGGAGAGTCTGAACATCCCCGAACATTTCTACTTTAGAGAGATAACGGAATCGGACGTTTTATGTGCAGTGATGCACTTTGACTCCCAGGCCAGGGGTAGTGACGGCATCCCACAGGTTGTCATTTACAAAGCACTGCCGGTACTCGCTCCATTCTTATGTGGTATTTTCAAACTTTCTTTAAGCGAGTCAAGTTTCTCCTCGGACTGGAAAAAGTCACTGGTGCATGCACTGAATAAAGTCAGTTCACCAACAGCCTTAACTGACTATCGTCCCCTGGACTCCCCTGGACATCCCTGTTTTCGCCACAGAGGCGCTGAGGAATTCATTCCACGTAAGCGCCTCATATCTCTGGAACTCATTACCAGCTCATCTCCGCAACATTAGATCATTACCTCCTTTCAAACGTCAGATCAGGCAACATTACCTTAACCTCGAGAAAATTTAAATAGCCGTCTCGAATCCAGCTTTAAATAATATTTCTCACCCCATATACAATCATGCATACCACACTCATTTAAAGCATTCGTTTCACACCATTACTCATATATGCATCCTCATTCTTCATTTTAATTTCTAAATTTTTAAGCTGTGTATTTTTCTACAAACACTTTTGTAAATATTTCTGTATTTTATATCTTTTAACTCTTTTTTTTTGTATAACATAATGTACAGCAAATAAATCTAATCTAATCTAATCTAATCTAATAGCCTGTAAACACATGCTACGGGAGGAAAAGCGTGTTGGGCTAGACGTCACACCCCCCTCCCAGACGCTGAGTAGCCGAAAGGCGTACCAGCTCTCCATTAAACACATCTCCCCAGCATGCATTCGATAGTAGAAAAAAAAAAAAATAATAAGTGGCAACAAAAGAATAAAAAATTTTCTCGTATTAGAGAAGGATGTAGAAGGATGTAAGGTTATTACTAAGAAGAAGATCTCATATGTTTAATTGAATTTATTATCCCTTGGATGGAAGGGTGGTACTGAGGCTAGGAGGATTTCTTCAGGCGGTATCGCTCATTCTCCTTGCCCTCTTGAGGATGTCGCGGTGTCGCATTCCATTCGGGCATTCCCGGTCCCGGGCAACCCCCTCCAATCCGCAAACGAAGCAGGTTGGCGTCGCAGATCTCTCTCCTCTTCTACCATCGCGGGGAATTCTCCGGCTAGGACGCTGGCGCGGCTCCCGTAGCTGGCCAGGAAGGTGTCGAGGGCGGTGAAGGCCTCTTTTTCTTTGCGGCGGGCTTCCCGCCGACTCACTCGAGCCTCCTGGAGCATTTGTTCCGAGCCCTCTCAGACTTGCTCCGCTGTGGACACAGCTCTATCGATTTGCGGGAATATTTTGACAAAATTACACACCCCACAAAATGATAAACTCAATTTACATAGACCCCGTGGTATATCTATATGTTTTTTAAGTCGCTGAATCTAAATTCAGGGTCCGTTTGTCTCTGCATTTTATTAGTATTTTACGGATTTTTATCAATTTGACCTCCACATAACTTTGACTCTGAAGTGATAGGGACAAACGGACCCCAGATTCGGACTTAGCAACCCAAAAAACATATACATGCATTTTTTCAGATTTTTTTACCGACTTCTGCCAATTTGATCTCCAAATAACCTTGACCTGACGTGATAGGGACAAACGGACTCCGGATTCGAACTCAACGATCCAAAAAACGTATAGATCCACCTACGGGGTCTATGTAAACAATTTTTTTTAAACAAGAGAGCAGAAAATGTAAATTTTTTAACCAACTTCATATTTTGGGGGTGAATTTTGAGGGTGTAAATGGGGTACTGGTGAATCGCGACTAATTTTCCCTTAACCTATTGTCCCAAAGCTTTCCATTTCTATTTGTATTTTTTTTATTTCTTTCCTAAGAGGCGCTACTTAGTTTTGTCCATACCTAAGTCAAAATAAAACATAGTGCGACGCAGAGTCCCTGAGTGAAAGACGTACGCTAGCATACTGGGAAAGACAACAAAGAAACCAACCTGGACGCGTGTAATTCTATCACGTTTGTCAAGGCTATCCGGATTAGAGTAATCCTCGAAATACGAGGATGATGAGTCCTTAACTCCCCAGTCGAACACAGAAAGGTGTTGCTGCTGAATAGGAACTTTCAGATACTGAGGATAGCAATTATCACCATAAAAGAAGAAGACGCAGATGAGCTATTGGAAGCTGGCTATATCTGCATAGGTCAGTGGCAAAATACGGTGCAGAGTGATGGTCCTTCGCTGCCATCGATGCCTGAATTTCGGATATTTGAGTAGGGAGTACAAAGGTATCGGCAGATCGGCTTGATGTTACAACTACCGCAAGAGCGGCTACAAGATCCGGAAGTGCACCAAAAAAGCGAAGAGCTGCTTCCTTTGCGTAGACGCCGGGGAGCCGCCGGATCAATGCGTCCACATAGCTGGTACTGAAAAATATAAAGATTTTCGGATGACTCTCGAGGTCACCAAAAAAGAAGCAGGGTCCTAGCCAGGACCTTAACCAGTAGGATACCATGGGACGATGTCCACTTCTGAGCCTATACTGGACGCAAGACGGATGGGGGATGTAGGGAAAAGGCGGAAGAAGAAAAAAGAAGGTCGCAGTAGCCAAGGGCATCAGAACCCAGCTTATAGTAAAGTGAAAAACAGATCCGGGCTGGTGTCTTGGTTTCGTAAGGCACTAAGGGATGGCGTGTTATTTTTTACGCCCATCGAAAAAAAAGAAAATTGTGCCAGTCACCTCTTCCTAGGGAAAGCCTATTAGCGACTTCTCCGACCTTCGAGTCTCTGTAAGTAATAGCTCTCTCTCTCCCTCCCTCTCTCCCTCTCTCTCTCTCTCTCTCTCTCTCTCTCTCTCTCTCTCTCCCACTGTCACATAGTTTTCCAGGCACCCATCTTGTTACGGACAGATATTTAATATTTTATGTAACTAAGATTATTTTCTCAAGATTGTTATGTTATTCAAGATATAAAAGACGTGGTAATGGCACATGTAAAAATGCATTTATTATAGGTAAATTGGTTATTAGACATAGTATAGAATTTGAATGAGAAGTTTTCCGACAAGCTAAGAGGAAAACAGTAGGACCTTTCTTCGGGGCTAGTAATACGCGTTTTTGGGGAGGCCACCTGGGCCGCCTATCGTGAGAGTTAGTTGGGCATTAGGAGCCGAAGGGCTCGGATCGAGTAAAAACAGCCGAAGGGCTCGAGCACGTTAAAGGAATACGGCGTAGGCGTGGATCTTTAGCATTATTAGGTGAATTAGTCTTGGGTAATCCGTCACAGGAATAAAGTCTCCTTTTGAATAAATTGCCCTCCTTTTGAGAGTTTTCTGTTGTTTAGTAGAGTCAAAATGATGTCTTTTATTTATTGGATGAATACCCACCTTTCCCCGTGAAATATTTTGGTGCCGAAGCCAGGGACTTGCGGGAAACAACAAACGTTCACGGTGAAATAGTGCGGGCTTAGTCTTTTGTGAATGTGATTTGAAAAAGTAAGAAGACGAGTGCGAGTACCTGGATATATTTATACAGCTGGGAAACTATGATGGCGTTATGCATGATTGAACTAACTACCAGAAAAATTAACGTGAATCAAATGAAGTCATCAAACGTTAAAGATTATGACGCATATTCCGTCAATGCAACTCGGAATATGCGCGCTGCATTCTGGCAGACTTTAACATAGCTTTATAGGACAGGAAAACTAAATCAAGTGGTTAGAAATATAACTAAATGGATTGGACGCCAGCTACTATCGTAGCACGAATACAATTCTAACTGCTCCGAGCAGTCTTCACGGATTCAAAGTTTAATGAAGGTTTAACGCGCGTGGTCGCCAACAATATTTAAGTGTTACTTACTGCATCGTTGGGGAATCGAGTCCTCTCGCAGGATTCTCTCACAAGATTTCCTCCGGGTATATACTTCCCGACTTCGAAACGCGACGCAAGATATACAACGTACTCCGGAAGGCACGTGGCAAGATACAACGGCAATTACAATTAGCGATAAAGACTTTGAAGTTGCTACTGTGAGATGCCAGAACAGAGTGGCCTAGGTCACGGAGATTTGGCAGCGACGAAGCTCGATTCCGCGTTGATCCTATCGGCCGTCGAGGCGCTGAGAGGACCGGTCACGTGATAAGGAATGGGACTCTAGATGTGTGTGTGAGACAGCGAGAGAGAGTGAGAGCAAGAATGCTGCTACAGCATAACCCGCGACGTACAGTGCCACGTGTGTTTACGAGTACTGCTTCCTCTTGGTGTGGTGTAAATACGACCAGTCAGGGGACCGACTCAGTCGTAGGATAGGGTAGCTTAGGTAGATGTACTAGTTAGGTAGGGTTTAGTATGTGAGGGGTTAGGTGTTGGGGTGGTGCCCTCGCACTGGCTGCATAGAGCCTTACTTAAATCTATGCACTCTGTTCACTATCTAGGGTTTCTATTTGCATGTGCAGGACTGGTGGTTGCACTATCGGATCCTCTGTTCTGCTATATAACACACAAAGTGTGGCGTTACAAGATAAGTACAATTTGTATGGTAAATGGAAATGATTAAATTATTTGACATATTTATCAGAAGCCTTATAGTACATAGTTATGCAGATCCTCTCTTAAAAAAGAGATGGCCGGATGTTGTGAAGCCGCTGAAGCGAGAATCTGATTGATCGCTGATTTCATCAGATTCAAAATTATGTATCGGAAGTTGATACTAAAGGTTAAATTTAAATAAAACAAATAAATTAAATTGAAAAGTAATTTTAAAATATGATATGATAGTGAATTATTATGAATATAAGTTATTTATTGATTGTAATTATTGCGATAATGCGATATTAGGTATAAGTTTTGATTCAGACTTGGTCCGCTATAGCGCCACAGTCTATAGTGCGCATGAATTTCTATGCATATATTCCATGGTACAGTTATTGCTACTCGACCGCATGGCGATGCAAACTCGTGCGTTATCCTCCCGTTAACGTCGATAAATATCAGTGTTTAATAAGTGCTTTCTCTTCCGTTAACATCGATAAATATCAGTGTTTAATAAGTGCTTAAATATTAAAATAAACATTGTTGTGATCATTAGTGCACATCCACGATAACCGTTTTTAAAATTTGTTGATTTTATAACCTTACAACTTGATCGGTTTTTACCACGTGTTCACGGTATATCTATACACACAAAAAAAATGGCAATCGCTGTGCCTAGCGCTAACGCAATTGAGATGCCTTTTTCTTTGGACGAGGATTTTGATGAACTGATAGATAAAGATAAAACTGTGTAAGTATATTTTGAAAGCCTGGAAAGCTACGAAAATTATTATTTTTTTCTAAGTTTTGTTTGATTTTTCAGCGAGCTGGTTGGCTATGTATCAGTCGTCAATGCAGCTATGGAGGTAGGAAACAACGTGAAGTATTTGCTTCTGAAGTTCACCCTCAGCAACGGGCAAAATAAAAAAATCCAATGCCTAATTTGGGGAGCAAACTTAATCGAATTACATAAACCTCATATTACAATTAATAGGGTAAGTCAATTCTATTTATTTTACAATTAATTATATAGATAGTTGTAAATTATAATTGTTTATATTTACACATTTTATAGATTACTCACATCGATGGAGCACACTGCAAGGCAACACGACTACCATACAGCTTGGAGGCTCAAGGATACGTACCGTTTGAGTTGGTGATCCAAGCGAATACAAATGTCAGATATTTGGGGACACACAATCCTTATATTCCTGTTATCGAAGAAGTAGAGCCATTGAGGGTGGATTTCCAAACCATTAATCGAGCCACAGGAAAAATTTGTGAGTACTAGAGTTTAATACAATAAATAGAATATGACTAGACAGATCTTGATGACTAGAATAGGAGAATAGGACTAGAAATTATATAAATAAATAGAATAGCTAAGGCCTGAAGCTTTAAGTCATGAAGACTCGATTCTTTGTTTAATTTTTTTTCTGACTAGAAATTAGAATTTTTGACTAGTAATTAGATTTTTTGACTAGAATTCTTGACTAGAGATTGGAATTATAAGAGAATAAAACTTAACTAAATAACCTATAGATAATATTTAACTAAAAAAATTAATTTAAAATCATTTGTTTTATGTGGATTTAACAGCTATTGATGGATTCGTCAAGACTAAATTCGCCTCCATTTCTAATCGATACCAGAAATCCAGCTATGGATGTGGATTGATTACTGATGGCACATTTAAACTTACTGTCAACATAAGCAACTACGTGCCAGTTGAATTAGAAAAAGGAGATGCCATCAAGGTAGTTGGTGAAATTGATAATGATAATAGTAAGTCTTTTAAATTTATTGGATTTTTGTAATAAAATTTTTAATTCATTGGATTTTTATTTTTTAGATGCCCCTCTAACTGTAAACTGTAAAAACATGAGCTGCATCACAAAAAGGGAAAATGTAAATCCTATGCTCGAAGTTCAACTGATGAGAGGAGTTAGAAATTGCAAGAGGACACTTCTCGATGCTTAACCTTCTTAGTTAAGTTCTTTTCTCAACACTAAGTTAATAAAACTTAGTGTTATTGAATTATTACTGCATGTTGCATAATTTTATTAATATATGTTTTATTTATGACAATGATATGTAAAAATCTGCATATCCGACTTGAATTTGTAAACATATTTTGGATATAATTGTAATAGTAAGATTGTGATATTGCTTAAGACGTAATATATTTTACTAATAAGTAATAGAAATATGTGATTAGTCAAGATGTTACGTTTTTCATAAAAATTCACTTAGTTTCATAGTGCTTTCTGCCGCAGTCATTGAAATGGCATTTTAAGTTCTCGAAATACATTTTTTCAACTAGACTAGATTGATAAGTTATCAATTAAAACATTAGTTTTTAGAGTTCTCCAGGGAGCGTTAAATACTCCAACTATTAATGAGACTGAATACATTAATAGTATTTTATTAGATAATGTGTTACATAATGTATGTATTAAATTTTATATTTATACGTCAAGCTGCTTGAATTACTTATTTATAAAACATGATTAATTAGGAGTTATTCATCAGAATAACATTGTGATACACTTTGGATTCGCTGTGAATGTTTTATAAATAAATAATTCATGAATGCTTAAAGAGACTAAACTTGCAGTGTCAGTAACACTTTAAGCAAAAATTTAAAGATTGTTTCTGTAAGTTTTATAATAAAAAATGCACCAATGTTATCTTTGTTTCTTTTCCCAAAATAACATTTGCTTTGAGACAGTTTTGGAGCTGATTTAAATATCATTTTTTAAAATAGAAGATAGATTCAATTAAATGATATCTTAATATATTGTGTAAAATGATTAGAATATATATATATATAAATTGAAATATTTTTTGTTCAATAGTAAAATGACTAGATATGACTTTATGTGAAATGACTAGATACAATTTTGTGTAAAATGACTAGAATGTATAAATATATATAAATTTAAATATTATTTCTTAAACGGTAAAATGACTAGATACGATTTTATTTGAAATTACTAGAATGTATAAATATATATAAATTTAAATATTTTTTGTTAAATGGTAAAATGACTAGATACAATTGTACTTATTATGTAAAGTATTAAAATGACTAGATTAGATCAACAAAAACGAGACAATCGAGTCGATAACACAGCGCAGAAAAAAATCAATAATACTGTCATGGCGACAGCATGTAATCTATGTCTCAGTCGCGCATGCACATATAGATATTGAGTACATGCTCACATTTCAATAGATTTCAAAGGATTCAATTTTAAACGAATGAGATATATTGCTCAGTGGTCTACATAAAAACATCAGTTGTTGAGTTAACAGTCAAGGTATGTATGCTATTCAACATTTCACAATCATAAATCGAAAATTGTAGAAAAAACAAATAGTGATTTGAGGTTAATTTTCAAAACTTTTTTTACTATTTTTATGCACTTTTTTTAGTATTTTGATGCAGATAGCTTTACGTAGAGTGCTACGAGGAAATTGCTGCTACTTAGATTGATATTTTATCACAGAAACCAAGTTTTTGTAAGTAAAAATTGTTATTTTATTAAGGGCTGTCGGGAGCATATATATATATATATATATATATATATATATATATATATATAAATTACGTTTTTCTTGCATCCCTACTTTTGCCTAAACTGCTGCACTGATGACACTGAAATTTTGTTTTTATATTATTTGATTTGATGTGCCCTATCTGCACTAAATTTTAATTAAATTTTAATGAATCTCAATGAGCGTTTCTACACGTATTTTAATTCAATTTTAATTAGGAATCTTAGGAAACTAATCAAAGTGTCAACATAATCAAATACAGAGTGTAATCATGTATTGTGTGTTTTATGTGTGGTTTAAGTGCGTGTTTTGAGTAGAAAGTGGTAAATTTATTGCGTTTGCACTCCCAGATAGTTAGCAGAGAGCTCTGGGAGTGATTTTGTTAAAATTTTGAGGTTCAGTGTGAGGTTCAGTGAGAGATGGTGGCTAAAATGCTTTTTTGTGTATTAGAAGCATTCTATGACAGCCAGACATGTCATATTTTACACAAAAATGTGTAAAATTATGTGGGATCTTGCTACCACTTTTTTTTCGCCCACCTGGAGTCGAGTCCAGGGCTTAACGTTAAAAAATTTTCCTATGACTACTGATGAGACGTTTAAAAATTTTCAGACTTATCTAAAGCCAAATATATTGGTTTCAAGTATACAATGAAACAAACTTCTCTGTAAAATTTCAGCCCTCTAACTCAAATAGTCGTCGAGTAAATCCCAAATCAAATTTGAAAAATGCATGATTCTCTCACGTAACCCTGTTTTTGAAATTTAATTTGGGATTTACTCGATGATCTAGAGGGCTCTATTTGATTTAGAGGGCTGAAATTTGGCATAGAAGTTTGTTTTATTGTGTACTCGAAGCCAATATACTTAGCTTTAGATAAGTCTGAGAATTTTTAAACTTCTCATCAGTAGTCATAGGAAAATTTTTTAGGGCTAAGCCCTGGACTCGACTCCAGGTGGGCGAACCAAGTCAGCTTCTTAAACATTAAAGTGGCAGCAAGATCCCACATAATTTTACACATTTTTGTGTTAAATATGACATGTGTGGCTGTCATAGAATGCTTCTAATACACAAAAAAAGCATTTTAGCCAACATCTTTCATCGAATCTGCTGGCTATCTGGGAGTGCAAAAGCAATAAATTTACCACTATCTATTTAAAACACGCACTTAAACAACATAAAACACACAGTACATGATTACACTCTGTATTTGATTATGTTGACACTCTGATTAGTTTCCTAAGATTCCTAATTAAAATTTAATTAAAAATACATAATTAAACCTAAGTAAGTTAACAGTTAGCCATCGTTAACTTTTTACCAGAGATGTTGAATTTTAAATGTCGGCGCCATCTAAACCAGATGTACATCTGTCAACCTAATATATTTAGCGCTAACTTCATTTATAGGCTTCACAACATCCGCTCATCACTTTTTTAAAAGAGAAAAAAAACTGAATTTACGTAGATTTATAAGCTTGCTTTAGTGCAGAAAGAGTACATCCAATAACATGACGACAAAATTTCAACGTCATCGGTGCAACAGTTTAGACGTAAGTTGGGACGCAAGACAACCATATTTTTATTGCTTTCTGTATACCTCTATATATAAATGCTCCCGAGGGCTCTTAACAAACAACGACTATTGCTAATGGTTTGGCAAGCAGTTTCTACTTTATGGGTTTCTTTTGCAAATATGATCAATAATTATTAGAAAAGTTTTAAAATACTATTAAATTCTAATTCATTTTTTATTCAGTATTTTACCTGATAAGCTTAAACTTATTTTTAGATGTGTAAGTGTTTCTTTTTTTAAAAAAATACATGCACTCACATTTTGAATGAGAAATCGAGGTGGGAACGTGGATTCCTACTATGCTTTAAAAGGTTAAAAGAAGTTCACTTTTTATGATATAGAAATCCTTTCTGATTATTATCCTTTTGTATTTGCATTAATAACTGATTATTAAGTTTGAATGAAGCTACGTGCCAATGAATCGGCAGTGGATTTTTAGAGATAATAAATTTTAAATATTTATCATATTATTTTCTTTGTTTCAGGGTTTTTGTTTTTATAGAAACCGATTTGGATGACTGTTTTAGAGAAGACTCATTCTATAAGAATAATTATTAATTTTAACTTCAATCTCATAGATAATATATTATTATAACATGATTTATTATGTTTTATCTATTATATATAAATAAATTTTATTAAAAAACAACAAAACTTAAGAATTGTAATTACCTAAACCATAAGTAACCATAACCATTACCTGAACTATAGCCAACAATAACTATTACTTAAACTACAACCAACAATAACTATTACCTAAACTACAACCAACAATAACTATTACCTAAACTATAACCAGCAATAACCTTTACATAGAATGCAAGCAATAGTGATCATAACTATAATATACAATTACCACTATTTCAGTAATAGCCTATTCGTTTAACTGACATAAGAGATTTGTTTTATTTATTTTAAATAAAAAACAAAAAAAATATATATTTGTGTACGGTCAAACAGATTCTTTATACATTTATTTAGTGTGATTTTATCGTTATAACATTGACTTTATACAAATTTATTTTTGGTAATTTTCATTATTCTATATAATATAACTATATGGCTCCGCGACGACCTATTCGTACAAAAGAAGAAGAAGTAATACATCAAAACAACTTACGAGAAAGGAGAGCTGAAAATCAAAGGAGTCGACGACAAAATGCACGAGACGCTATTGCTAATGAAACTAGGAATAATGCACAACTTAATATTGAACAAAATCGATTGGAAAATTAGTGTTCAACTATTTTTCCAAATTATTTGGGTCCAATGAATATATTGTGTACACATTGCAATGCGAAACACTTTATATCGGAAAAGGTTTCTAACAATGGTTTATCTTTTCAAGATTGCTGCAGTCATGGAGCAGTTGTTTTACAACCTACGCCTACATTTCCTCAAGACCTCATTGATTTATTTAATGGGTCTTATTCAAAATCAAATGATTTTTTTCAACACATTCGAGCTTATAATAATTCATTATCATTTGCTTCTTTTAATGCAAATTTAGTGAATTTTAATGCAAGACGCAGAGGACCATATTGTTTCAAAATTCAAGGACAAATATATTATCAGATTAACACTGCACTATACCCACAAGATAATGAATGTCCTTCTTATGGACAACTTTTCATTATTGATCCATTGGAAGCTACAGATTTCAGAATGCGACAGAATTCAGATATTAATTATGAAATTTTAGGAATATTAGATAATATAATTAAAGAAAATAACAAATTTGCGAGGTCCTATGAAATGATGCAACAAGAAATTCGTAATCAATCTTTATTAGATCAAAACAACACAATTCCGGAAATGCAATTATTATTCACCTTAAAACCAGGTAGTGATAGAAGAAGATACAATTTTCAGCAAACAAATGAAGTAGCTGCTATTTTCTCTACGACTGCTGATGGTGAAATTCCAGAATCTTATGTAACGATTCGAAACATAAATACTAAAACTTTACAATGCGTCAGTACAATGGATCCTAATGTTGAACCATGGATTTATCCTTTATTTTATCCTTATGGTAATCAAGGATGGCATCAAAATTTACTACGCATTAATAGAAACAATGATACTAATACAAATAATAGACGTGTAACACGATTAGCTTATACGAGATACAAAATAGCTGTTAGACCAAATGAATTTAATCCTTTAATTTTAGGACGTAGATTATTTCAACAATATATAGTAGATTCTTATGTAAAAATAGAAAAGGATAGAATTGAATATTGTAAAAATCACCAAAAAGAAATTAAAGCTGATACGTATCAAGGATTGCATGATTATATGCAACGCTCTGCTAATGATATTAATGGGCAAATTGGAAAAACTATAATTCTTCCATCAACATTCATTGGTTCACCATGCAACACGCAGCAATGTTATCAATATGCAATGGCTATAATTAATCGTAAAGGCAAACCTGACATTTTTCTTGCAATGACATGCAATCCTAAGTGTCCAGAAATAACAGAGTATTTCATTTAAAAAAGAAAAATTACTTAATTTGATTGTTAAAAAGAAATTTTTTGGCGAAGTTGCAGCATATGTGTATGCAGTTGAATTTCAAAAAAGAGGTTTACCGCATATGCATTTATTAATTACATTAACGCATGCCTTCAAGATAACTACTCCAGAAATTGTTGACAAGTTTATTTCTGCAGAGATTCCTGATGCACAAAAACATACATTACAAGAAATCGTTTTGAAAAACATGATACATGGTCCATGCGGAAATTGGTGTCAGGTTGAAGGAAAGTGTTCTAAGAAATTTCCTAAAACTTTTGTTAATGAAACAAACATGGATGAAAATGGTTATCCTAACTATCGTAGAAGAGATACTGGAATTTCATATGACCTAAATAATCATAACTCAGTTGATAATAGATGGGTTGTGCCATATTGTCCAACTTTATTAGAAATATTTAACTGTCATATCAATGTAGAAGTTGTTACAAGTATTAGATCTGTCAAATATTTGTATAAGTATATACAAATATTTGACAGATCTAATACTGACTTTCCGTTGTTGATTTTCTTTGCTATTTTTAAGAACATATTGTATACAGCTTTTGAAATGTTTAAAAATATCCTGCGTTAGTACAAAGTTATATATACCAGAGCTCCGTACGCTCCGGTTCGACAATCGGTGAGAATTACTTTAAAACTAAAAAGCTGCCTATTTACACAATTACACATTTCTTACAAAACCTAAATATACAGATTTTATAAACTACGAATCTTAGTTCCTTCAATTAAGTGAGAATATTACTCTACGCCAAAACGAAATTTATTATTCTAAAGATTATTCGAATAAATAATCGGGTTACCGAAAAAGAGTTTTTGTGAGTAATATTTATTTACGGGAGAAACCAAGCTACCCAATTCAAGTCTACAGCTGCTATCTACCCAACTATTACACGATTAAACTTAAAGGTAAGTTTCATATTTATTCTACTAACAGTGAGAGTGTTAGGCGCGAAGTAACCATTTCTTATAACCTCGCCATTACACGTATCATTATGTTCTAGCTATTCAATTTAGGATAGTTAGGACATAACACACTCTTGTAAGACAAGATACAACCAAATAGTAAAAGACACACAAAGACAATTATTAAAATTAGAGATCAACGACATCCATGGACAGATAAAAACCCTAGAAAACAATAGCAATAAATTAATAGACATACTTAAGACACAAGTAGACACAACCATAGTTGAACTCCTCATAACATGCACAATAGAGAGATTTAAATGCACAGAGAAAATAAGAGACAGAATACATAACAAAAAAATACGCCAAAACAAACAAATAAACATATACTAACGAAACGAGGCAGCATATCAACAATACAATAGTAATGACAACAATAACAACCACACAACCCCAATAGAAATCAATAAACTCAAAGACAAATGGATAGTTAACCTCAGAGACAAATACATCCCAAAATACATGAGAAATACTCTATCGCTGGGTGATAAGTTTAATTTCTCTGTACAGTTTGATCACAAGCAAGCCTTCGAATTTTTTAAAAACATCGAATCACATCTGTGCTTTTCAAAACAAAATAATCAATCAGAGACAACTGAGACAACACAAAATCGATTAATTCACATATAAAAAATACTTTACGCATATCCGTAATAGACAAAGCAATAGAACATAACATCAATAAAACGAAGAAATTTATTAAAAAATTAAGATATGCCTTTTACTAAAGCTTACAAGGGAAATACCACAGTAATAATCGACAGAGAAAATTATCCCAATAAATTTGAAGAAGCCCTGGCAGATAACTAATATTACACTCCACTCAAGGTAAATCCGATTAACGGTATGAAACGAAAAATTATCAGCCTTACCAAGGAATGGGAAGATTTCGGAGTGTTCGAGTGCGATATTGCCTTCAAAGATGTCAGTTGTAAATTGGATAACACAACAGTTCCCAGAGTATACGCTCTCATAAAAATACACAAACAAAACTTTCCAATATGTATAATAGTCTCAGCCATCAATAGTCCCACATACATTTTCGATAAAAGCATCTGCACCCTTTTTAACAGACACATTCCTAAACCTTCATCATCAATTAATAGTTAGGAACTAAAGAACATATTAGAAAACACTATGATCCCGGACAACCATTCATTAGCATCATTCGACGTCATTTCACTATTTAGCAATATTCCTAGAGATTTAATTTTGGAAGCAGTCGCCGACAAGTGGAGTTATCTTAGTCCGTGTTTACCCATAACTAAATCAGAATTTTTAGCAGGAATATCCATTTTATTAGACTCCACGTATTTACAGTTCAATAACAAATATTATAAACAAATACTAGGCGTACCCATAGGCTTTTGCACCAGTCCTTGGTTCGCAGACTTGGTATTAGAAAAACTAGAATCCTCTTGCCTTAACCCAATTAATGATAATATATTATATTTACGTTATGTCGACGACTGTTTTTTAATCTTAAATAAAAACAACATAGAATAAACACTTAACATTTTCAATAATTACAACAAACACCTGCAATTCACTCATGAGACAAAAAACAACAATAGCATACGTTTTTTAGATATGACCATAATCAGACGGACAATGACACTGCAATAACGAACTGGTACCAAAAAGACACAGCATCTGGACGATACATCAAGTTTCATTGTCACCACCCAACAAAAAACAGCCATTATTTATAATCTGGTAGACAAAGCAATCAAGCTATCAGACAAGAGTTTCCACCATTCAAATGTACAGAAGATTAAACTGTTCCTCTGCGCCAATGACTATCCATTTGACTTTATAAATAAATATATGAACTATCCATTTGACTTTATAAATAAATATATATAAAAAAGAATTGCACACATGCATAACAACAACAATAACAATAGCATAACCCCAGATATACAACATAACGAATATAACTCGATAGTTCTACCCTTCAATAAATACACCAACCCTAAAATCAAAGGTATACTACAACACAACGGGATCTCAATGAGTAACAAAACTATAAATAAATTCAACAAATACATCGAACTCGGAAAAGACCAACTGGACGCTAATGACACACACAACGTAATATACAAAATAGACTGTATTGACTGCGAAGCTACATACATAGGAATGACAACAAAACAATTAAAACATAGAAAAAGAGAACATGCACTATCGATAAAAAATAAAGACAAAAATTTCCTCTTGCAATACGCAACATAGACACAGGTCACACCTTCAATATAGCAGATACATACATACCAGACAAAACACGTAAATATTATACCCTACGCTTCACAGAAATGCTATACATACACCTACACAACCACACAATTAATAGAGCACAAGACACTAACTTCCTCCTCAATACATACAAATGCTACTGGTAAAAATATAGACACGGTTGCTATGCAATGGGAGATCCCCCCCCCCCCTCGGTTGCTAGCTGTGGACCGTGCCTCTCTCCAGAGCGGCAAATGCCAGAGACGAGCGGGCGCGGGGTGAGACCCATCCTCCCCTTAACGCACGCCAACTTGCCTACTGATACTTTAAACTGTTCCACCTTTTCCACGCTCGTGCCATACTCTCAGGAAACATCTACCCTCCTACATCTATACACACCACACAAAATTTGTTTTATTCTTTTATTGACATCGACAACTTTTATTAATTGACATAAGTAGGTGAGCTAGGGGGTTCTGGCCCACTTCAGGGATCTACCTTACCGACAGTCGGCAAGGTAGATCGCTAGCTCAAGTGGTTCATGTCTCGGCTAACTCAAGTGGTTCGTGTCTCGGCTAACCCAGCCGGTAAGGTAGCTGACCCAAGTTACCGACCGAGCTGATAACCCAAGTTACCGACCGGGCTGTTACCGACCGATCTGATGGCATCGGGGAATCCCCGAGCTAAGCCAGGTTACCGACGGAGCCCCAGGTTACCGACTGAACTGATGACATCGGGGAATCCCCGAGGGGGTATAACTCAAGTTGTAGATGTAGTAAGGCAAAAATCGAATCCTAACCTCATTTTCGAAATTTTTTTTTTTCACTATTAGGTAGAGATTACAAAGTCAGACCCCAGCTCTAGATGGCGTTGTAGAAAGGTAGGAAATAAATATGAGTATTTAAAAAGAAAACATTTTTTTTTTATTTAGATGTTTATTTTATACATTGAATACCAAAAATATGCAGGAGCGCCTTCAACACTGTTATTTACACTTAACGTTGATTCCTATCATCAAGTCTCTCGTATTTGTTGCGCTCTGGAAAAGATTTTGTGTTCGTCGAATATTTTTCGAAATACGATTTCCACTGAGAATTTTCTTTCTTCTTTTCCTCATTTTTGCAAGGAGAAAGAGGTTCGTATTTGATAGTAGGACTGGTATTTTGATCCATCTTTATCAACGTTCAAAGTTCAAATGAGATATGTAAAATTCGCAGGCCTATATATATAAATATATAGCCTCAAGCAAGAGGAAGGGTGATTTCCCTCTCCCTTCGAGTTACTATTCCCATATCATCGAGCAGTCGATTGGTTTCTTCTCACCATCTATCTGACTGCAAGTTTTTTTGTAGAATATTTTCAGAAGTTTCACGTTGTGATGAGCACAGTTGATTTGAGAAGATGTTCCACCATCGTGATGAGTACAGATGGTCACTACCTTCAGTTTATCCAGTGGTGGATAGCCCATTTCAGCTATATCGTGAACGTTGAACTTAAAACGTTCGAGCCATTTTTTCTTCAAAGAGCCCATCACGAAAATTCGAGTAGCATCGCGAAGAGCTTCTCGAAGAATCTTACCTATGTCTGTGTATGGTTGTTCACCAGCGCTCCAAGGTATTCCATGATAGTAGTGATACATCCAAGTGTTTTCTCTCTTGTATTTGTCGGTAAGACGTCGCCAAGGAAAGGGTTCTTTGAATAGTAACACCAGAGGATCGATGTCTCGATTGAGCGGTACTATGGCTCCTTGAGTCGTTGCCCGACTGCTTGTATCCTTGCATGTCCACTACGTACTCCATCTCGACGATTGATTTGTCTACTTTAGAGCGAGCGCTTTTATAGGCTTCTACCCCTCTAGACAAGTTTCTTCACGTCCCCGCTGACAGGATTGTACTGGACTATGCGGTCGTGCAAGATCAGGCAGTAAGCCGAGGTGTTGGCGGGAAAATTGGCTCGAGATTCAAACTCCAGACGTACGTCGACGGGAGCGTTCTTTAACACCTCGCTCTGCTTGGAGCAGTCGATGACGTAGAGGGGGACGTGATTGATGAAATCCCCCTTTCTAAGCAAAGGTTCGGCGTTTTTTTCGTAGTACGCAGTCTGAAAGTTCGCGTACATATCGTACAAAACTGCGTACTGTTGTTGATCTATGTGGAGATTGAG
Source organism: Muscidifurax raptorellus (assembly GCA_020010945.3). Taxonomy (NCBI): domain Eukaryota; kingdom Metazoa; phylum Arthropoda; class Insecta; order Hymenoptera; family Pteromalidae; genus Muscidifurax; species Muscidifurax raptorellus. Next base: position 163,914 of record JAHUUD020000035.1, read on the forward strand.
ATTGCCGTACGGATAGTACTGCGAATTGAGGAACAATTTCACGTTGTTCAGATTGCAGTGATCGAAACGACTGGCATTGACTGTTTTCGAGTTCTTTCGATTCGTTTGAAAGCCTAAAACGACGAATCTCGGCTTCTCCAGTTGATTGGATGTCTTGACTGTCCAGACGTGTCTCGTGGAGCTCGGCAGTACCGGATACTCGTAAAGCTCCCAACTCCTGAAACTCATACTGATGGGTCTGTTCTTCTCTATGTAATTCAGCAGACGTATTTTGTCGACGTTGGATGCTGCGATGTATGGCATCAACCACTCGATTCTCGTCAATGTTATCTTGAATTATTCGTAAGTTATGTAATTGCCCGTACCTTGTTGACCTGTCTGAACAATTGCATTCAAATCGTTTCTCGATCTGGTGAGTATGAGTTCGTGCTTGACATTCGCTACGATCTTTCGATAGTCTTCGGCGAATCCGAGAATCATACTCAGTGGGATGGCGACATCAAAGTAGCCTTGATCGTTGGTCAGACTTTGCGTCTCTGCAACGTCGAGCCAACCCGCATTTTCCACGAGCACACTCTGACTCGGATTGAGTGACAGCCATCCTTTCATGATAGTTGTCAAACCGACGTTCTTACATTTATCGATTTCCACTGCATTGATTTCGTAGCGAATTTCCTCGAACATGTGGCAGAAGGCGTTGTTTACCAGAGTTGTGTGCGCTACTGTATTTCCATCTGATTTTGTGAGTCTACCGCATATGTGTATCATACTGCGCGACGGCAGAACGTACAAGTCTTGATGTTGGATAGCGATGCGAATTTCGTCGGTGTTGTTGAAGGACGAGGCAGTGTATGGTTGATGAGGATGCAGCTCGTAATGTGCAAGAGACTCATCGAATGCCACGGGAGACTGTATGCTTAGAATATCTTCCATGCTCTTTATTCGATATACAGCACACGAATATACAAGTTATTTTCCATCACCACGGGCGCTTATCACTCTTAAGTTTAGACTTTTTAGAAACTGAATGTTCTGACGTGTTAACGTTTTGGAAGTCCGTTGAAGACTGATGGGTGGTCGACATCTAGCTTGCCTTATATAGCCTCTACCGACTTTCAAGTTGTAAACGATTCCCATCTTATACTCATTTGATATGGAATCTGATGGTAATGATTTCTCCACGAAAGTTGACTAGATTTCCGTCTTGATCGACTATACGTAATTGAAGATGACTAATGCTGTGGACCGTGACTGGAAGGTAAATGACCTGCGATGGCACCTCGATGATCTTATATCCTGGTGGTACTGCAGGAAAGAACTCGTGTATGGTATGAACTTGCTGACCTTTTATGTAGGCGCCAGTTGTTATGCTGCACTCCACTCGAAGAGCGTTGACCTTGAGTATGGTAACGGGTAGATCCGAGCTGTGAGTTAGATTCGCTGGGAGGAGTCTTTGAGCAAAGCCGAGCAGTGCACCTATGGAATCTCGTGGACGAAAATCGATGTTGTGACTGCACTTTATGATACTGCGAAGTGTATTATTGTTGGGCTTCAGACTGAATGAAATGCCTTTCTGCTCCAGAAATTCTCGCAGATAAGTATCTATATCCTCAATTTCGTAACTTCCAGTTGGTAACACGACAACTTCCTTACCGACGTACAGTTTGTTAGCACCTGTGTCGATATTGGGTATAGAATTGAAGGTTAAGAGCTCGACTAAGCCAAGAACGTAGTTTTTATAAGGTGATAGCTCGATTGGAGGAAAGAACTGAGTTTCTAGTACAGAAGATGTGTCTGACAGACTGATTGTCAGTGATTCACTCTCCATGACAGTTTGTTGCATAATGACTGATTGCCCGTACGTTCACGCCTTATATACGCGAAGTCTGTTGGTCAGAAACTCGAGACAGAGATGACCGCAGTTGACGGTGTTGTAGTCTTGATATCTCTCGTGATTGTACTTCACCTCGTTTACTCCCAAGTATAACATTAGATCTAGTGAAGGCTGTAGATCACCGAAACTATCGAAATATATCACATCATTCGCTCGCTTGCGATACGCTACCCAATGAGTTCCCGGACCATCCGCATCGTCGAGGTTCACTACAGCTGATTCGTTACGACGTGGACCATCAGCGGGCAATGCATTTCTCATGAATACACCTCGAAAGTGGGGAATTCTCAATAGTTTGGCGTACTTGGAAATATCGATGTCGGTGAGTGCTCTATGTGGTAAGCTGCTCACTTTGAGGATCTTTTTTTTTCTTCCTCAGTCCACTACCTCGGTAAGGCTTGAGACGAAGACCCAGTCCCGTTTTGTGAGGTTTCAAGAACAATCCTTTGCCAACAGCGATATCCTCCATCTTTTTATTATGACGACGGCTCTCCTCCAACTGCAACTTGGCAGCGTTGGCGTCGTTGACCGATTTCGCTATACCGGCCGCACCTCCAGCAATAGCGCCAGCTGCACTCAATCCAGTGAAAACGGGCACGAGGAATGGTAGAAATCCTCCTACCTTCGATGGTACAGGTAAGACACGTGGTACAATTATACTGCGCTTACCACCAGCCTTCTTGACAGCCTCCCGAGCACCTTTCAAGGCCGAAAGAATTGCTTTGCGAGAATTTTTACTAGACACCATCGAATTGGAAGCAGCCTTGATGATGTTTGCTAATCTCGTAGGACTCTTCTTCTTTCTCACACCCATTCCAAGTTTTGATTTCATCTTCATGACGTTTGCTATTGAGTAAGCTGCGGCTTTTTCACCTATACCCGAGTCTTTGGCCAAGACTCTTTGCCAAGCTCGATCGGCTAAGACTTTGTCCGCCTCGTGTCTGGCCTCGATGTTTTCGCGATTTTGCGAGTAGGCTATGTCGTGCTCTTTACAGGCACTGTCGAGAGGATTGATTCCTGGATCACCGCGAGCTAAGCGTTTGGCTAACTTGGTGCCTGGTGCACAGTACTGATATCCGGGTATATGCAATTCGAACTGAAGTTTATTGATAAGAGTGTTCACTATACCGTGACTTCGTCGAGAGCGTTTATGTACGATCATCATACCTCGAAGGTTTGATTATGACTGAGACGCAAGCTATATAAGCGTGGTATTTATAGTTTTGCTCTCAATCGTAAACGAGCTCTCGTGGTGAACACGTGAACTTCAAGGAACAATCCGTTAAACTTCCTATAGTGAATTTTGACACTATAGAGGAGCAGCAGAGAAAAAAGATGAAGCGTCATGGACGACTGCTTCCAGACAGCATTCGAGCAGTATTCTGCGGTCCATCGAACTGTGGTAAAACTAACAGTCTGCTTGCACTCATAACGCACCCCAATGGGCTCCGATTCGAAAACATTTACGTCTATTCGAAGTCGCTAGATCAGTCGAAATATCGATTCCTTAAGGAGCTCTTGAAACCGTTGAAGGGTATACAGTATTTCGCTTTTAGCGAGCACGACGAGGTTGTATCTCCCGAGAAAGCATTACCCAATTCCATCATGATATTCGACGATGTGGCCTGCGAAAAGCAAAACAATATCAGAGCCTATTTCTGTATGGGAAGACACAAGAACGTCGATTGCTTCTATCTGTGTCAATCGTACGCCCACATTCCTAAACACCTCGTGCGAGATAATGTGAATCTACTCGTCGTCTTTCGACAAGATGATGTAAGTATGCATCATCTGTATGACGACCACGTCAATACCGATATGACCTATCCTCAATTCAAAGACCTGTGCTCGAAATGTTGGTGGGACGATAAGCATGCATTCTTGATGATCGACAAGGACAGTCCAATCAACGATGGTCGATACAGAAAGGGTTTCGACACGTTTGCTATAAATATCGGCATACATACGTACCGTTAACAATCTGTTGACAACTTTTGAAGCGTCAACATGTCTGACTTGCAGCGAAGAAAGAACATTCTTCATGAGCTGGTCAAAGCTCGAAACGCTGTCAAACGCAAGTATAATTTACTGAAATTTGGAAAAGAGAACTTTGAGAGAGCTGTGGGTGAAACATTCAAACCAATCATTGATCCTCTTCAAGTACTCGTTACCGAGACAACCAAAAGAAATCTCCCGGCAGTGAATTCATCGAATTATTAAAAAGAAATCAAAGTCATTCGATGATGATGATGATAAAAGTGTTTCATCGATTGGTAGTCTCGATGATACGTATAAAGTTGACAGTGAGCATGATGCAACGCAGATCTTTAAGGAAGCTGACACATCGTTTGAAACAGCAGCTGAAGAAGATAACGAGGAAGCTGATCATTCGAAAAATCAAGAAACTGATAAAGAAGATCGTCAAAATAAACATAAATTCATGCTTGACCCAAGATATAGCAAGAATATGGACAAAATTTATGGAGTGTACAAGGAGAAAGGTGCTTACATGATTGGAAATTCTTCGATACTTTTCGAAGATCTTCATGTGAAAGTAAATGACAAAAGTTATGCTAAAACTCAAGCATTATTGGACTTGTTTATATCTAAGTATCCCAATAGACAGTTGATTACTAGCGATGACTTGAAGAATTATCGAGAGATTCTTGAAGCATCCAGTGCGCACAAAAAGAAATTCAACCCCAATGAATCTATTTGCGTGCACAATAGTAAGAAATACAGTGACTATATTGCCCCTCTTTTCACGGTGGTGGATGAATCGAGAAAACGAAAATCTACTTCGAAAACAGGTGGACTACTGCGACATCAACTCCCTCCATACAAAATTGCAAGACGAGACACGAAGATGGATTACGTCTACTGGGATGATCCGAATGAACTCGTAGATAGACTCCGCCTACTGATGGCTGAGCAATCAGCTGGTAATCCCAGTCACACCAATGAGATTCATTCGATCATAGAGGAACTTCGCGAGGCTGGCTATATATATTGAGCTGCACGCGAACATTTCATTCATTTCAATCATGAGCGTCGACGTGTTCGGACGTAATCTGAAGAAAAAAGAGGGTAGTCGCGGTCCTCCAGGTATTGGCTACAAATTGACACCAGACGGTCAGTACGACTTAGAGAACAAGAGACTGTGTAACGTTTCGGAGCCTCAGCAGTTGGGCGATGCAGTGAACCTGAAAATCTTGCAAAGCTTGGTTCAGTCGGAAGTACGTAGTGTGTACGAGGTTACAGCTCGCTTGAGGAAGGATCTCGACGATGCACAATTGGAGCTACAAATTTTCAAAGATCAGAGTGCAGAGAAAGTGAAGAAAATTGACCTAGCTATCGAGCTATCAATTGAGCAGCTTGAACGTTAAGGAAAACGATGGCACATAGGGGAGTAGTGGAGGAACTTCATAAGCCAGCGCGACGCAACTATCCACGTCGTAAATTTGATGTACGTGGACTCGACGAAACGTGGCAGGCTGACTTGGTTGAGATGCAACCCTACGCTCGCGAGAATAAAGGCTACAAGTACATGCTCACGATCATCGATACGTTTTCGAAGTATGCGTCGGCTATGCCAATCAAGCAAAAAACTGGAAAAGATGTTACTGCAGCAATGAAGTCCATATTACGTCGTGGTAGAGTGCCGAAAAATTTGTAAACAGACCGAGGCAAGGAATTTTATAATTCAAATTTTGAAAGTCTCATGAAGCAATACAAGATCAATCTTTACTCCACGTACAGCAATCTCAAAGCATCTATTTGCGAACGCTTCAATCGCACGTTGAAGAACAAGATGTGGATACAGTTCAGCTTACGAGGAAATTACAAATGGTTGGACATACTACCTAGACTAATTGAAGCTTACAATGATACGAAACATCGAACTATAGGTATGAAACCTAAGGACGTTACAGCTGCATACGAAGCTCAAATTCTCGATCGACTCTCCTCCATCGATGCGAAAGCTCTAAAGAAACCGAAATTCAAGTTGAACGATAAAGTTCGCGTGAGCAAGATTAAACAGGCCTTCGAGAAAGGATACACTTCCAACTGGTCAACAGAGATCTTTACGATTACCAAAGTATCCAAGACGAAGCCAGTTACATATCATTTGAAAGATTACAAGGATCAGCCAGTGAGCGGTGGTTTCTACGAACAGGAACTCTCGAAAGCGAAGTATCCCGACGTCTATCTCGTGGAAAAAGTTATCAAGAGACGCGGTAATCAAATCTATGTTAAGTGGTTGGGTTTCGACAGCTCTCACAACAGCTGGATCGACAAATCATCTGTATAAAAAAAAAATGATCTGGAATAAAGAATTTTTTTAAACGTATAATATGCAAGTGTTATTTCTTATCCTAAATAATTTTATTTTTTTAGAGATAGTGAGAGCCCCCACCTTTGCTCTCACCTGTGAGGTACTTCCAACTCAACGTCACTAATGAACCTCTTACCACGAGTGGTGAGAGGCGCATGCGTGCCTCGTATACCTCTCCATTAATCTCTCTTTTTTTTTTTTATTCTACAAACAATAAATAAAACAGTTTATTTGAACTTTTTCTTTATTGAACATTAATCACTGAATAATACAGTATATTAATCACTAAATTCAATGTTATTGTGATCGGTATATGTAACGAATAACTTGTATCGCTGAATGGACTCCTGCAGGCTCTCGAAAAAGTCTTCGTTCGCAATGAGTGCATCTGATACTCGGCCTAGGAGGAACATCTGGAACTCGTTGTCCAGCTCCGCGACGACTCTTTTGCCGTACCTGGTGCTGACCTTCCTCAGCGCTGTCACCAAGAATTTCTGATTCCTCGCACACTCGGAGAACTTCTTCGTGGGCAAAAAGCCTCCACGTGCGATCTGGTTCAGTTTGTTCACGTCCATTTTCTGAAACAAGCGAATGATTATTATTATTCTCGTTGGGATTTTTTTTTTCTACGACAGAGAACTCTAACACACTCACCTCTGAGTAATATTGAATACGCTTCTGGTATTCAGTGCTCCTTTCGAGACCTCTTGCTCTTTGGCTCTTCGGCCGGCTGAATGATACCAGCTCCACAGCGCGCCGCCTTATGTAGGGTTGTTCCCACCATTTCCGCGGTCGACGGGTCCGCGCGTGCTCCGGCCGGCGGGTCCGCGCGCGCAGGAGGGTCCGTGTGCTCCCGCGGGTCCGCGCGCGCCCCGACAAGATTCAGCAGGAGCTCCTCCTCCGATATGGCGTAGTGCCCCCAGGGAAGTGTGTCCGTCTTGCCGGGGACGAGGTAGCGCTTGTTGTCGTGTGGGCTCAGCGCTATCTTGCTCTCCTTCTCACTGCGTACAACGTGAAGTCGAGAGCGGATGTTGCACTGCTGCCGTGTCTGCCTGGTGTTCTGGCGTAGACACTTCACGTAGTCGTCGAACGTGATGGTCGTTCTGACGACGGCAGCTTTCACACCCTTAGCCTTCTTGATGGCGTCTTGGCCCTCGATCTTCACGCAGTACATCTTACTGCGCAAACCCACAAACTCCGTCATGACATGGCCGCCACACTCGTCCTTCATGAGGCCGACCACTTTTTTGTTTACACGGGGCATGTCGAACTGATTTGCCTCGGGATAGTCCGACGTATCGAAGTGGTCGATGTCTCGCTTCATGACCTCGTACACATCGACACCAGTCACCTCGTACACAAGGCTATCCGTGTCGGTGTACAGGAGCTTGCATCGATCACCCACTCGGTCTCGCATGTACTCATAGTGGAAGTCGTAGACGAGCGACTTCGACAAGTCGAGCACGCAGAGACCTATGTAGATGGGCTTTCTCACGATGATCTCGGTGCGTGCAAGCTCCACGGCCACGAGACTCTCCTCGAAGATGGAGCAGCTGTGAAAGTTGGGTTTGGCTATGAGTGCCTCTGCACCGTATCGCCCACCCCACTTCGTGACGAGCTTCACGTCTATGCGCTTGCGCTCGTTCTCCATCGTTTTTCCGTATACGGCGTTGTTGAAGAGCTTGTAGAGGAGCTTCTCGAACTCATGCTTTGCCATCTTCCTCTTCTCGCTGTTCAAATCAATGTACGAGCGCAGCCACGCCCTCTGATTGAACTTCAAGGCTCTGTGGATCTTCTTCAGTCGCAGTCCATGCTTGAGAGCCTGTTTGAGGCTGCGATAGTGGATGACGTATCTCTCCTTGTCGTGGAGAGTCGTCATCAGCTTCTCTTCTCGGGTACCTGGAGCTACTGTGTGCTCGGGACACAGGGGCAGGTCCTTGTGAGCATCGTGAAGTGTCTCAGGGTACTCGAGGTCAACCTGTAGTATGTAGCCCACAGGATGATCGTCTGACACTCCGAAGAAGTCGGGTGCCTCGACGGCGACGTTGACCCACTTGAAGCCGCCGTATGGCAGACACTCTCGCATCGCCCAGCCGTAGAGATTGTTAACGTCGAGATACTTGGACTCCTCTGCCTCGTTGTAGTCGTCTCCCATGTATCGGTTGTTGGCCTTGGCGTAACGATTGGAGCACTGACTCACACCACCCTTTATACCTCGCTCAACGAACAGGAGCATGTCGACGTCGGTCAACAGCTCGAGCTCGATGTTCGTGTACTTGAGCATGGCATCCCACGTGAGGCCAGGGGTGGTGTAGTAGTGTGCGGGATCGAGGCCGTAAGCTTCGAGACAGTTGTCCCTGAAGTTCTCGAACACGTCGGCAAGAAGGAGCACGTCCGTCTTGAGATACAGGTCCGAGTAATCTCCGAGAGTCTGGATGTCGAAGACTCGCCACACCATCTTGGCGTGTTCGTAGTCGTCGTTAGAGATGTGACTATCGTTCAGTTTGCTGTAGAACTGCTCCTTTGTTGGCAGCTCAGTGTCCTGGAGCTTGTCGAAGCAGCTAATGTAGTCGTAAGGGAATACCCCCTTCCTCTTCAACAGCTCGATCTGATCAGCTGTGTAGTCCAGTTGGAATACTCCCTCTGCTATGTTCAGTTTCTCGAGGTAGGAGGCGAGTTTCTCTAGGCTAGATGCCATGAAGCGATAAGAGTCGATGAATCGGAAATTGAACTCCGTACCCTCGACAAACTTGGAGAAGGAGATATATCGCTCCTTGGTCTGTGGTATGAGCGACACTCGACCTTTGAAGCAGGTTGCTATCTCCTTGATGAAGAGATGAGAGTCGTAGCCGCTGAGGTTGTGGAATATCACGGGTATGGTCCTCGAGTCATTGTAGTTGATGTTGCACTTGTTGTGCGCTGGACCACGGTACCTGAAACATTGAACATTGTGAGGTTAGAAATAAACAATTATGATTATTTTATATATATATAATTGAGTGTACATACCTTCCCGTGAGGTGGCAATGATCCTTGATCTTCCTATCCTCAGCTGAGAATGGCTTTCTGCAGATGTGGCAGACTCTCGCTCTCTCGAACTCCTCTCTTTCCAAAGCTGTGAGTGCATTCATTGGTTTGGGATTCCTGTAGATTTCATCCAGCTCCTCGGCCAAAGCTTGCAGGCTCTTGACGAACCACTCAGCTGAGCCTTGAGAGCCTTCGTCCTTCTGTCTGTAGCATTTGTACTCAGAACGAGCATAATCGAAGCTACATCTGAGGTAGTAACCGACACTGAATGGTTCGTGCTGCTGGTACGCACGCTCATCGTCTTCTACGGGTCGCAATAGGCACTCGAAGTCGGCGTAGACGACGAAAGGCACTCGCTCTCTGAGATCAAAGTTCTTGAACTTTAGGATGTTGTCGTGTTTCGTGGGCAGTTTAACTTTGCACTGATTGACTTGTGCGCAATCGACCTCGTGAGCACTCAGTTTGATCTTTGTCCAAAAGTAGTGGAGACAACGTTCACAGATGTATTGCTTACATTTTTTGTTCGACGTTTGTGCTCTCACTAGCCTCGACAGATCTTTTATCCACACGTAGTGGAATTTCGGCAATAGCTCGATGTCGCCATCGTCCTCATCTTCCTCCTCGTCCACATAGTAATCTTGCACGAGGAGAAGGTTGACGTGTTGGATCTTCTTCGACGCTGTCACATGACACGGGGACACTTCGAATCTCTCACCCCTCTTTTTGAGAATGTTCAAGTTCACCGACACATCGTTCAGCTTCTCAAACTTGACGATGTGTTTCGGAGACACTGGGAAGTCGATGCCTTGGAAGTTCAGCTCATCCGCGAATTCCTCGTACTTGGAAACTCTATCTGCGTGATGTGATGGAGGATGCAGCGCGGATAGCACAGCCCACTTGAAACACTGGTTGTCGTTGTTTTTCACGTTGATACAGGCATGCTTCGAATTGATGAGGGGTGGTAGTTCGATGTAGGAGCTTCCTCTCAATGGGTTCAACTTGTTCACGTTCACTATCAAGTTTAGAATGGAATGTAGGGTCCAGCCGGAGTCTCGTTCTTGGAATTCTTCCATGTCGCGTTCTATGGGCTGTTGGACGTTCGCAGTGAACCACTCATTCAAGTCAGTGGTCTGGTAAATCGACGCACTCTTCGTGTTGAAGTACTTGATGTCCTTGGTTTCCTCGTCATTCTTCACGATCATGTACTCAGCTGCCAGCACAGTATTCACTTTCACAGCATTGTGTTCGCGGAGCGCCAACTCGATCTTCGAGGCGAAGAGAGCTCTAGCGTCATCCATGAACGTGGAGATGTCCAGATGTCTCAAGTTCGTGATCACACCTGATCTGATACGACTTACAAAGGCCGACTTCACTTCATTCCAGGCTACACTTGGCTGCTGTTGGAGGTTTCCACCACGCTTGACACAGCAGCTCATTCTGTGTCGAATGGTATGCAGGAGTGCCACTGTAGACTGGTACTTTTGTCTCTCTGGCACACTGAGCCTTGGCGTCTCCAAGAGGCGCTCGAAGGTAGTGATGTGATCGGGGACGACGACGTTGGTCCAGCGTTCCACCGATGCATCGTCGATGGCACCCTCAACCATGAGACTCAGTGCCTCCTGCATCATGGCGACGGCCTCCCTGCAGTCCTCCGCAGAAGCCATGGTGATCTTGAAGAGTGTCTTCTTCGTCGAGGGTCTTCCTCTAGGTATTCGAAAGATTTGTTCACTCATCGAAGAACTTTTGATACTGAGGAAACCTCGGATCCCTGGCTCCTTATATACACCTAAGAGAGCTACTTGTTGGAACAGATATTGGAAAACCAGCATCGACTTGAAGAAAGTTCTGATCGATGCTCGCAGAGACCTACAGGTTAGAGCAGGTTCTCCGAGATCTGCATCGGCTCGCAAGGGCTCAGCAATTTCTACAGATCGGTAGTACCTGCACATACTTGTCATAGTAAAACGTGGTGGGGTAAGCCTCAGAGAAGGGTATAAAAGCGGTGACTGCAGCCAAGTGATTCAATTGCCATCGATATGGAGTTCGTAGTGGACGTACAAGGCTTCAAGAGACCGGTGAACGACTCCGTCTTCAAGGAGGTGGTTATGGTTCCTCTCCAGGAAGACTCTCTGCCGTCCGTCTACCTCTTCCAACCACCGACCAGCTGGGACTACCTACCTTCCAAGTACAAGAGCGAGAATCGATGGTTAGAGTACAACTACCACGGGATACCCTGGAGCTCGGGCGACATCTGCTACGACGAGGTCACTAACACCATCCAGAACGTGCTGCGAAATGCGAGCAAGATCTACGTCAAGGGTCTTGAGAAAAAGAAGTGGTTGATGGGAGTGACGATGACTTACAACGTCTACGATCTGGAGGAACTGGGATGTCCTTCACTGCAGAAGCTCCAGAAAGCCACGACGATCAACACAACCTGCTCGCATCATCCATCGAAGTGGGCCCCGATCTGTGCCGTGCACAACGCCAAGATAATGAAAGAATGGCTGTTGGGCCATCGTGGGGTTGACGAGGTCGATTGCGGATGGAGCACCGAGTGTCTCGCCTCCTCGTCACCGCTCAGAAACTATTACAATGATGTAGATAATACGTTTGAATAAAGTAAAAAAAAAGAGAGAGATAAACGGAGAGGTAAACGAGTCGCGCATGCGCCTCTCACCACTCGTGGTAAGAGCCTCATTAGTGACGTAGAGCTGGAAGTACCTCACAGGTGAGAGCGGAGGTGGGGGCTCTCATCATCTCTCTAAAAAAATTACTAGTTCGCGGTTAAAAACATGCTCTTGGATTCAAGGTCATCTTTAGTTTAATAAAAAAAATTTTAAGTTACCTGCGTGGTGAAAGCATACTCTCGGATTCAAGGTCATCATTAATTTTTTTTAAGGAAGTGGTGAGAGCCCCTACCTCCGCTCTCACCTGTGAGGTACAACCAATTACCTCTACCTCTCCATTGACTTCCTTTTTTTTTTTTTTTTTTTTAAATACAATTAAAAATCCTTAAATTCTAATCGTCGACGCTTCACGTCTACGACCTTCGATGGTCGGATGGCCTTGCGCACGCAGGGATCATCCTCCTCCTGGGCTGGTGAGCGACGTCGACGATGAGGTGCGCGCTTCTCATCAGCAGAGCGTACAGGAGAATTTTCTTTCTCCTCGTCGTCACTTGATGGTGCGCTCTGCTGACGAGGAGGGCACACCTTCGCCAACTCTTGCATCACAAGCTCGCCACTGCTGCTGCTCGAGAGCTGGAGGTCGTGTGCCAGCACAGCCCACTTCCCCGGTACCTCCTTCTTCGTCGACGGTAGTCGAGGAACGGAGTCTACTTCCAGCAGGGCCCTCTCCAGCAGGGAAGCCGCCGCCACCAAGTTCTCCTCCATTTCGGAGAGGCCAGTGCTGTGGGCTAGGGGAGACCAGGAGAGAGGAGAGTCTTCCTCCGAGCTCATCGCGGCCATGGTCTCGTCGTGTTTTAACTATGAAAAAAAAAATGTGAAAAATTATTTAATTATTCACAAAATGATCTACGTATTGATACTTACGGCAAATGGTGGCAGAGGTAGATCCATCGCGATCCTAGCCCTCTGCAGACGAGGATCGTCGAGATGGTCTGGTAGGCCACAGAAACAAAACATTTCTTACTTCTTACTCTAAGGCAAGTCGTGTAAATAATGACGGTTCCCCGCTCTGCGATCTCCTTTATAGGGTCGATGGATGATGCAGTTCAAACTTGCATAGCGATATCGGATGCTACGAGTACGACGAGCAGCCTCGAACCTGCACGGCAGCTTCGGATATACATACGGGTCATTCTGTAGGAAACGCAGTTCGAACTTGCATAGCGATATCGGATGCTACGAGTACGACGAGCAGCCTCGAACCTGCACGGCAGCTTCGGATATACATACAGGTCATTCTGTAGGAAACGCAGTTCGAACTTGCATAGCGATATCGGATGTTGCGAGTACGACGAGCAGCCTCGAACCTGTATTGGTAATGTCAGATACTACGAGAGATCGACGAGCAGTCCCGTACCTGTGTATGACGTCATCAATTTTGTATCTTGCTATATGTAATAGCTATGATAAAGGATATCGATGCGTATTTACACCCCTTTGTCGATTAATGCTAGACTTGGAGAAGGGTGGGGTGAACCATACTTAGTGGGGTTCCAACTTTGTAATCTCTACCTAATTATGAAAAAAAATTATTCGAATTTGAGGTTAGGATTCGATTTTCGCTTATCACTCGCAAACTACAGTGGATAGAAGGAAGCTGTCAAGTCATTTCGCTGCGTCTCAACGCTCTCCATATAGAGACACAGGTTGTACTCGAAATATCTCGTCAGGGAAGGGTTTTAGAGAAAAACGGACAAAATTTTTACCCCACCAAGTGGGGTTTACCCCACTTGGTGGGGTTCCAAGCTTGTTATCTCTACCTAATAGTAAAAAAAAAAATTATTCGAATTTGAGGTTAGGATTCGATTTTCGCTTATTACTCGCGAACTACAGTGGGTAGAAGGAAGCTGTCAAGTCATTTCGCTGCGTCTCAACGCTCTCCATATAGAGACGCAGGTTGTACTCGAAAATATTGAATTTTGAGGTTAGAAATGCATTTTTTGTCAATATCTCGTCAGGGAAGGGTTTTAGAGAAAAACGGACAAAATTTTCACCCCACCAAGTGGGGTTTACCCCACTTGGTGGGGTTCCAACTTTGTAATCTCTACCTAATAGTGAAAAAAAAAAATTTCGAAATTGAGGTTAGGATTCGATTTTTGCCTTACTACATCTACATCTTGAGTTATACTCCCTCGGGGATTCCCCGATGTCATCAGCTCGGTCGGTAACAGCCCGGTCGGTAACTTGGGTTATCAGCTCGTTCGGTAACTTGGGTCAGCTACCTTACCGGCCGGGTTAGCCGAGACACGAACCACTTGAGTTAGCCGAGACATGAACCACTGGAGCTAGCGATCTACCTTACCGACTGTCGGTAAGGTAGATCCCCGAAGTGGTCCAGAACCCCCCTAGCTCACCTACTGACATATATAGCGTAAGTTTCATAATCAAGTCTTTGTTATAACAGCGGTGCTTTTTGTAAATTCATATATTTTTCCAATAAATTTTAGTGGCCTTGAAGAGGGAGGATTAAGCCTCCGAAACGTCGGTCGAAAGAAAGAGATTACTCGTGGTGATTATTTTTTCCACCTCAATATTTAAGTATATACATTTTTTACGTGAAGTAACGAAATATTTGGAATTCAGTCTAATGTGTTTAGCTAATTCTGATAAATAATGATGAGGTGTAATTAGCTGTTTGCTAAAAGATTCAGTTTAATTGCTTATTTAAATTTTTTGGATTTATTAGAAATTGTGGAAGATCAGAGATAAAATAAATGTGCCATGTGATATTACTCGATGTACTCTAAAAGTTTGCGATTCAGTTATCAGTATTTATTTTGGAATGTTATATTGATTAAGTTCTGGAAATGTTTAGCCGACAAGTTATAGACAAGAATTTTGTTTGTATGTACAAAATAATAATGGAACATGAAGGGATAATGATCTATCAAATTTCGTAGAGTTTTAAAAATTTGAGGCAAGTAGTTAAAAAAGAAAGGAAATTCAATAAATTTGCTAGTGAACTTGATTCGGTTGTAATGTGAAGCAAGTAAACAATAATTGTCGTAATTTTTATTAATGAAGGATGTTATCTTTACTGTGAAATGTCGTAATTTGAAAATAATGTTTATTTTAAGTGCATACGCGATGTCACAATGGTGCATTATATTCATAAGGCGAGCGGCGTCGTAATGGAAAGTAGCCACATGTTCGAACGCGTTCAGAACGTCGTCGGTGTATAGCTTTTGGGTGTCAACCAGCTGCTAGGAAAACTGTGTTTATGTACGCGCTGAACTGTGAGTTTCATTTTTCGTATAAGTGTACTGTTATGGAACAGATTTTTTATGATTGGAAAAGAGTCCGTTTGGGTTATTCTCGCGTTGCGAGAAAATATATATTGTGCACACATGTGTGACTATCCGAGGATCTGAGTCTTCGACCGTCATAAAGTTGGGTCCTGCCATAAATTTGCGGCTCATCGGGAGAGTCGTTTGTGAAAGAATTTTTGCATTGTATTATAGAAATTTTAACTGAATGTGTTTACCTTTTCGAAGCAAAGAGGTTTTCTTCCTTGAGAATAACGCGACGCATTGTAGGAAAACGTATGCTGTTTCTTTTACCATTTAGATATTTACATCTTCTTCGGGAGCCGATTGCCGCATATTAGATAGTTGAATATTTTGGTCTATTTTATTTTTCGGGATGTTCGTAATGAACAATAAAATAATTTATTTTCAGAACTAATTTGTATTAAATTAATTTTACAAAACAAATTTTGAATTATATTTGTAAAATTGTTACTAACGGCAGCCACTGTTGCTATAATTGCGAGCAACAGCCGAGAGGAATGAACGGTTAGCATACAGGGTTAGCAGCCACTACAGCCCAGGATAAATACAGATTATGAGGCTCCCCAGGCTACATCGGTAATTTGCGTAGCGCAGGCATGCGCACCGCGACGATCAACAGCGGAGTATGCGCAATATCATCATCAGCATCGGCAGCACATGGATGCGTGCCATCCTTATTCAACGTGACTGCAGTAGCGCAGGCTTGCGCAACGCCACCATCTGCATTAGCGGTGGTGCGAGGTCGCGCACCGTCTTTATCATTGTCTGCAGTGGCAGTGCAGGACCTTACGCCACCACCCACAGCGTCAGCTCAAGCAGAGGCAGTCAACCTCGGTTCCATCAACAGCGGTATTGCGAGGATGCACACCGCCTTTATGGACATCAGAATCGCGCATATTAAGGGATATACTTAGTTTGTAACGCGAGAGTATGTGTTGTAACGGTATTTATTTACGTACACGTGCTGACTGGAGTAATGTTACAATACCCGCGACTCATCTTTTTTAACTAAATGGGCGCCAGGCGCACGTCGACGACCGCCAGAGTCATTGTCCGGCTTAGTCCCGCAAGGCGGTATAGGAGAGAGGGTGGTTCGGGATGGATTAATCTTCTCACGTTGGATGACACTTCGATTTATTCAAGCTCTGTTTATTCTCTTCGATTTATTCACTGCTCGTCCCATTTACCATCTCTTCGGAGTGGCTGAGTCGCGTTTCGGGCCAAACGTCGACGGTGTATTCGCCCAGATTGGTGGCTACTCTGTTCTTCCGCAGGATAGGAATATCCAGGGAGGAGGCGATGCGCTTTTTATACATAATAGTTACAAGGCGACTTTGCTGTGCTCATCCGCAACAACGCAAGATGAAGGCAAACCGAAGGGAAGTTCTGATTTAATGGATAAGCTAAGATCACATGCGGTAGATTATGACCATCGAATAATCATGGGGGATTTGAATGCGAATATGCTGTCGGCGTCTCAAAATGCGAATTTCATTAAAGACCTTGCCTGCGAGTTAAATTTCAGTTGCCCGGACAAGACTGTCGAAAGCAAGTTGGAATCTCTTAGCCACAACATCATGGCTGTTATCGATAGGCTTCCCCCTTTAAAGCAATTTAAACCTAAAAAGAGGGGATCTCCACCGTGGGTTAACGCGGAACTTAACGATCTCTACAACCAACGTGAAGCCGTTAGGCGGCGATATTAGCAGTCCCTCGTTGCTCTAGCAGAACAACGCACAATTGAAGTGCGAGAGGCTTTTATCCAAAATAGAATATCTGACGAGTTGGATAATAATAATAACATCTGGAGAGAGCTTCGAAAGCTTGGACTTTTGCCGGAGTCCGGGGAAGATCTACACGGTTTTTCGCCGGATAAACTTAATACCCATTTCGCTGGGATCTCCGTTTCTCAAACGGAGCGTGATATTGACTTACATGATATCTTAGCAACGGCCAGTGATGATGGTTTCACTTTTCATGAAGTCACTTTTGCTGACGTGGTCCTGGCTGTTGCACACTTTACTTCACAGGCTAAAGGGGAAGATGGCATTCCCCAAAGTATCATTGCTAAGTTCCTTCCGGTTTTGGGTCAACATCTGGTCTCCATTTTTAACTCCTCTTTGTCTTGTGGGATCTTTCCTGATGCCTGGAAAAGGGCACATCTGGTGCCTCTCAAAAAAACGGCAATTCCATCAACTGCCTCGGACTTTCGTCCAATTTCTTTGTTAAGTTTTCTTTCCAGGGTTCTCGAAAAGATGGTTCATGAGCAGATATCGAAGTATGTTGAGTCCAAAAAATTACTTGATCCACGCCAAACGGGCTTCCGGATAAATTATAGCACGCAGACAGCACTGCTGAGTCTGTCAGAAGACATTAGGGCTGGTATCAACAGCAGCAAGAACCTGCTCACCATCCTCCTGATGTTTGATTTCAGTAAGGCGTTCGATACAAGTTCAAACTTCTTCGAAACTTCTTCGTAAACTAATCAGATTGGGGTTCTCTAGGTCAGTACTTCTGGGGATTTCATCGTATATTACAGATCGTAATCAACGTATGGTTACGAATTCGAATGGCAATTCAAATTGGCTCACTACCAATCTTGGCGTTCCACAGGGCTCAGTCCTAGAACCTCTTCTGTTTAGCCTTTACATTAATGATATTCGTGATCATCTGGCTAACCTCAAAGGCCCCGAGGGAAAATTATCAGACAGTATCGAACATTTTCTATATGCTGATGACCTGCAAACCTATACTCAGGTGACAAGGGTCGATCTGAGTAAGGGTGAAGACCGCATGTCGGCTGGTGCGCGTGCGGTGTCGGCATGGGCATCTGAGAATCCACTCCGTCTTAATGTTGGGAAAACTAAAGCTATTATTTTTGGTTCAGATTATAACATTAATAAAGTGCAAAGTCTACAGCTGCCTGGCACTGAGATCGCGGATGGTGTTTTCGTTCCATTTGTTAACGCTGTAACTAATTTCGGTGTTATAATGGATTAAAAATTAACGTGGAAACCGCAGATGGATGCAATCAGCCGTAAGGTTAATAGAGCTCTTTATGAACTCAAATCTTTCAGATCCTGTACCACCGAGACACTACGTAGGCAGCTGGCTAGCGCTCTTGTTGTCTCGCATTTGGATTACTGTTCTATTGAATACCTGGATGTATCAGGTGAACTCAACACCCGACTTCAAAGATTGCAGAACTCATGTGTGAGATATATCTGTGGTGCTAAAAGGCACGAGCACATCTCCCCATATAAAAGAAGGATAGGCTGGGTCTCGGTGGAGGCGAGAAGGGAGTATTTTGCGGCTGTACTGCTTTATAAAGCATTTATTATGGGACAGCCTCCGTACCTTGCTGCCCTTTTTGAGAGAAACCTGGGTAGAACCTCTTCTAGGGACACCAAAGAACTCGTAGTTCCCGTTTCGCATTCTGACACTGGACTCAAGTCATTCAGTGCACAGGGGGCGCGGCTATGGAATTCGCTTCCTCGAAATATAAGGAACCTTCCGTGACTTGGGCGATTTAAAGCGGCAATACATCGACACATCCATCAATGTGATGATGGTAGTGTCGTCGACTGATAAATTTAAGTGAAAGTAAAAGAAAATGTGATAAGCCGTCTAGTATTGTATACTGTATTGGCATTATAGATTAGCGTGAATATAAATTGTACTTGGTATCGTCACGTCGTGTGACAAATCTGTTATATGAGGAAGCATAATAGCAA
The DNA here is from genome assembly GCA_020010945.3 of Muscidifurax raptorellus. Classification (NCBI taxonomy): domain Eukaryota; kingdom Metazoa; phylum Arthropoda; class Insecta; order Hymenoptera; family Pteromalidae; genus Muscidifurax; species Muscidifurax raptorellus. Next base: position 182,885 of record JAHUUD020000035.1, read on the forward strand.
CAGAAGCGAACTAGCGAGATTTTTCGCTTTCGATGCAGCTCATGCTGCATCGGAAGGAAACACGTGCTGTAAATTCCATACGCTCGACGGGTGAGTATAACTTCACCTCTCAAGAGCCTGTAGCGACGGTGGCTCTCTGGTGTAACCCCGTAGCGATACGCGCCGCGCACCTGCTGCCGTCTGCTGCCGTTCGCGCAGCGTTCCTCCGTGCCGTACACATACGCCGCACATCGACGCCGTGAAGTGAGGGAGCGAGTGAGGTGATAACGGGCGCGAAAGTGTATTGGCAAACGATAACGCGAGAACCAACGCCGCGAGAGAGGGGATCGCGCGCGCGAGACTGGTGAGAAAGAGAGCACTGCGGACCACTGCGGCCGCCACAACTATCCGCCTGTACACCACTAGTGGTGTACAGGCGTGCCTACACTTTCCGCCGCGTGCGCATTGGGGTTGGTTCCTACTGCTCGACGCTTCAGTCTCCCGTAGAGTTACGGCTTCCTCCGCGGCCATTCTAATCAGGACCACCACCATTGCCATTCGCAGGAATACCATCGCCATTTGCAGCGTCTTTACCACGGGAGGTTAGTAAAGCGGAAAGTGATCATCTAGGAGAACCAACGTAGCTAATTAAAGCTATCACGTCACCTTGCCATAGGCTGATGAAGTAAGTGTCGTGTTCTTCTTGATATCGCGCCGATTCATCTTCGAGTGGTGACGGGTCTCGCGAATTTGCATCTCGCGTAGTTGATTTCCTTTAGGAAGGACGACTCGAGAGAGATGTTGTACCGCTGTGGATGGAGTCCAGCATTTTAGTGTCCTTTCTTGCGACTGGTGACAACTGTGACCTGGAGTCTAGTGGTAACGACAGGTGGTGCCGTCGTTGATCATATACTGATCCGACAAGATTATAAACCCAATGTATGCCTCCATGTGGAACTAAGATTCCCGTAAACTTATTCGCCGTTGCGCCGCCATTGACTGGGTAATGGTCTGGCCATTTCCTTCCCTCTTTTCAGGTGTTAGGTTAGGAGCAGTTGCAGTCTACGCCGAGGTCGGGCCACGTCTAGTTTATTTCGTTGTTTTGAGGTTTGACGTTGCTGTCATTAATGACTTCAAGTTCTAGTCGGGTGGCCATTTGCAAGATCAGTCGTCCTCGTCTTTCCATTGTTCGTATCCCCCATTCGATCGCTCGAGCGTCAAAGTCACCCGCCACGATCACGTCACCACAGAGGTGTCTGACGACGTCTTCCAGGACTTCTAATTTCTCTGCGTATTTACGCGCGCTACTGTTTGGAGAAAGGTGGACACTAACAAGGGTGACAATGTCCACCCTTACCCAAGCGTAGTCCTCCCCGGACCCACTGTCTGCGATCCGCACCGCGTTCATCCCTCGGACCCACACCGCCGCCGTGTTCGTGCTGCTAGCGATCCACGACTGTTCGGAAAGGTTTTTGTACTGCTCGCTTATCACGAGCACGTCCGTGTTCATTATCATCACAATTTTGGGGAGTAGCGTTTGTACCCCGCTGCTCGTGTTCAAGTTGCATTAGAGTATTGTCAGGTCCATTTTGATTGTCCCGTCTTGTGTTCTGTTGGAGTCGCCTTGAATACAGCGCACCTTCGAGCATATACTACTGGAGGTAGCCCCCAAGCGGCCGCGCGCGTGACCGGGCGTAGAGAGAGACAGCTGCTCCAAGGTACGTGCTATCTCTCTCTAACTGCGCTCTGATTGGTTGCTCACTATCCCCTCCAATGACAAAGACGGTAGCGAAAGTAAAGCGCCAGTTACTTAATTTTTCGACTTTATATATTGAATACATATCACTGTAATCAATAATTATCTACAAACTATATAAATAAAATGATACAAACCAACAATTAAATCACAAACAATTCCTGGGGGGCTAAAACTGAAATACAAGTTGAAGTACTAAACAACAGAGGTATGATTAGCGCAATCGGTTAAAGCGCGTGTAATTTTTTATGATGCGGTAGGTGGAAGTTCAAAACCCACTACCTTTTTTTTTTAGTATAAGTTAATGAATGTTTGTAAAATGTTAATCACATGGCAGACGATCTTTGTTTGTATTGCAGAAGTTTCTGTCGGAGGGGAGTAGCGCGCGACCAATCAGAGCGCAGTTGGAGAGAGATAGCACGTACCTTGGAGCAGCTGTCTCTCTCTAAGCCTGGTCACGCGCGCCACCGCTTGGGGGCTACCTCCAGTAGTATATGCTCGAAGCAGCGCATAAGGCTGTGCCAGGCACGTGAACTAAATCTTGGTTAGCTCTCCGTGAGTAGAGGAAGAAGAAAGGCGTGTTTGGGCACGCCCTGCCTACATGTCCCCTTTGGCCGCATTTCCAACAGCAGGTCATATTAGAGGCACCTGTAACACCTCGGAATCTGACAGTTTACCAATCCGATTTTTATGTGGCGCAAGTCCGTTGCCTCTGCCGCGTCAAACTCACAGACGGCCAAGGCCTGTCCACGGTTATTCACTCCGAAGACAGGGACGCTGCGCACGGTGTCGGTCTCAGTTTCGCGGATGATCGTAGCCGCGACGTCCTCTGCTGTTGTAACGCAGTCTAAGTCCATAAATTGTAGCGTCACCCTGGAAGTCATGACCTTCACAGTCGCGTGAGTCACGTGTTTGTATAGTGATGAGTTGATTTGCAAGTCAAGTATTAGCCGTTCCCATTATAGCGTTACTGCGAAGAGTATTGACGCGACAAAGAACGCGTCCAGTAGGCAGTGCATGGACCTTGGAAGTTAACATTTGCCCAGAATGGTGCTACCACATTCCAGGCCAGCCCACCACTATCATTATCATTATCATTATCAGTATCATTATTATTGTTATTATTATTGTTATTATTATTATTATTATTATTATTATTATTATTATTATTATTACTATTATTATTATTATTATTATTATTACTATTACGATTAGAGAGTGATTTTTATATTATGAATAATGATGTTATTTACAGGCTGAAAGGATGTTATCGGAAGAAGAAGATTCTGATAATCATTTACGATTGCAATTTAAGGAACGTTGGACTAGATTACCAAGTGGAAAATTAACAGAACAATTTAAGATTAATTCTCAAAAATATCGAGGGATTATTAATAACGCTATTAGTGCAGATAAGGTACAGTATCATATCTAATAAAAGTGATTGTAACGCTACAATTCAGATTACGTTGTTTTTACATATACGTCAAAAATATATAGTGCATGTATTGAACACGGTAATCCTCTAAAACGATATACATAGTGTTTAATTACGATATAAAAAAAAACTTGACTAATATAATTAATATATTTTATAGCAATGTAATATAATAATAATTAAAATCGATATAAATAATAATTTATACGATTAATAATATGAAAACCAATATAATGCTGAGGCAATATATATACATGACACATATTATATATATGTATGTATGCTCTATATTTTTTTTTCGCTTCTATTACGGTCGCAGCCTCATACGGGCCATGTCAACGCGGGCATTCCACCATCATCGGGGTGCAATTACAGCCCCATCGTCTCCATTTCCTATTCCTTTCAAACTCCGTCCTAATTTAACCTCCCTGGGGGATTTTGCCGGTGAGGACATACTTTCAGACTCGCACCGTGTTGGTTAAGCCAACATGCTCTGTCCTTATTTACAGGGCATTGGGTCTATCTCTATTGGGTGTAGACCGATTCGGAGAAGGTCTATCTTTCAGGATCCAGCTCCCCGCCGGTAAGGCCGGCGTTCCCTGCCTAGCACATCGGATCGGCCTACCTATTTTATCGACCTTCCCTAAGAGTCCCTACCACTGCTCCGCATTTGCCCAGGCTTGCGCCTGTGAGGCAAGGGAAGACCCGGAATTACGCTGTAGGAAAATTCCGGGGAAAAACCCGCGTCGAAGTAGCCAGAGTCCAGGGTACTTTTCCCGTTGAAATACAACTCATAAAAATTCCGAGTGCATTCATCGGGAATCGAACCCACGACCCCTTGAGCGAGAGTATATACGCTAGTTGAGGCGTGTGTCTTATACCAACTGAGAACTGAGCCACGGACACTTCCATGTATGCTCTAGATTTAAAGCGTACAATATATACATATATATATATATATATATATATATATATATATATGTAAAAGCTGTAGTATTTATATTCATATTTCTAACATCTGGCGACCGTGACAGGACCGGTGGCGTGTGAGAAAGTGTAATTGTTGTTAAACTCGTGAATTAATTTTTGATCGCTCCTAAAATAGAAGCCGCGAAGAAACAAAGAAAGATACAGCGTACCGCGTTCACAAAGTGCCTTAAATCTTTCGAGGAAAAGTCTGGACATATAAGTACTACTATGGCAGACATACAAGTGGTAATGTTAGACGCGATGTTTCAAGGAAACGAAGATGATGCTGTTATTGAGGCAGAATTAGACGCGCATGACAAGTGCAAAGCGAATTTTTTGACGGCGAAAATGGGATTCTTGGAACTGCCGGCAAGCACAACTCAGGCAGGAACTCGTGATATTCGGCGGTGAGGTTAGTAAATGGCTCAAGTTTTGGTCACATTTTCGGAAGATTCACGAGGACACTACGATCTCGAAAGAAGATAAACTCAAGTATTTGAAGCGGCAAATGGAAAAGAGCTCAAAAGCAGAAAGAATCGTGGTTCTTTGGCTCTACAAAATGCGGTAAATAAAGGGAAAACGGTTAGCCTTTCCGTGATATACGACAAGGTTTCGGCGCAGATTCGCGCGTTGAAAACACTGGGCGTTGAAAAAAAACAACTGCGCAACGATGCTCTACCCACTCGTCGAGTTCTCGTTACCCGGGAAATTCTGCGAACTTGGCAGCGCGTGGATAAACGTTCCGCGGCAAGCGGCGAAGCAGAAGGCGCAGCAGTCCCGAATCGTTTAACGAGGCTTCTTAAATTTCTGGAATCTGAGGTGGATACTGAAGAGAGCATGACGATGGCGATCAACGGGTTCACGGAACGAGTAGGCAGAGAAAAGCGGGACAAGATTGAAGAAAACAAAGGTAAGACGACGTCATAAGCGGATTTACCAACTGCGAGTGTTTTGACGCAGCAAGAAGAAAAACGAGTAAAATGTATTTTTTGATACAGTGTGCATAAAGTGCGATTTTACGTACTTTGCAACTTTTTAAAATCGCATTTACGCTCCCTGTATAAAAAAATATTGTTCGATACATGTGCGAAAATTGATTCTACACGAGTGAGAGGTTTGTCGCCCGAGCGAAGCGAGCGAATCAACTTTAACGCACTTGTATCGAAAACTATTATTTTGCGCTGATAATCATTATAACGCGTTATGTAAAAAAGCGAAAAAACTGTCGATTGCAGATCGTAATATATTCATTAGGGATAATAATTGTTGCTTTAAATGTTTAAGACATGGTCATGTTCCGAAAAATTGTAAGGTTAGGATAACATGTGGCTGGTGTGGTAATCGACATTCGACACTCTCATGTCTGGATCTTTGTAAAAGCACGCCCGAAGAAGTTCCTAATAAAACATTGCTGACAAATAAAAATAAAACAAAGAGGGAACATGATATGTCTAGTATTTGTAGTTTTCCCGATGTGTATGTAAAGACGCTACGTATTCTTTTATATTCGGAAAATAAAGAAAAGATAGTCCGCGCATTAATCGGCGATGGCGCGCAGCGGTCGCATATATGCTCCGACGTGGCAGCGTTTATGGGTTACAAGCCTATTGGCAGCAAAGAGACCGTACATTTAATATTCGGTGGTATTAAATCGGAAAGTCCGAAGCATAATGTATATTTGGCGCTTATGAGAAGTCTTGTTAATAGCTTTGCATACAATTTCAAAGTAATGGATCAAAAGGTTATTTGCGCTGACATCCCGAAAATAACAGGAACCAACTGGCTTGACGAATTAAATAGAAAAAATATTTCTCTTAGCGATTTAGATTGTAACGATGGGAATTTGGATAATACCATCGATAAGCTTATTGAAGCAGACGTTGCGGAAAGACTTTTCACGAGGAATAAATTTGATTTATCCAACGGTCTCTTTGCGCTGAAGTACGAGTTAGACTGGACTATAATGGAAAAAGTCCCCGAATATAATAGTCAAGACGAAATTTTAACGACGCTCTCTATGTTTATACACGAGGCTAAAATTTCGGATCTTTGGAGTTTGGATGTACTAGGAATAAGAGATGCCATCGAAAAATCTTATCGTCTTATCAAAGAGCAAAACGTAAAAGAAAATTTTTTGAAAACAGTTATTTCGAAAGAAAATAATAGATATTCAGTTGATTTGCCATGGATCGATGATCATGCCCCACTATCGGATAATTTCGAATTATCAAAAAAGAGACTGTACAGTACAGCTAAAAAACTGAAAAATGACGATTTGTTTAATCGATGAGGTACTATCGGATTGGCGAGATCAGTATATTATTGAATTAGTAACAGTGAATAGTTCGAAAGGATTATCCCATTTTTTGCCTCACAGACCTGTAATGAAACCAGGGAGCACTACTGAAAAGCAGCCTATTTTTGACGCCTCTGCGAGTGTACAAGGTAAACCTTCTATAAATCAGTATTTGGAAAAAGGTCCGGATCTTATAGAGTCAATCCCGGCTACTTTATTGAGATTCCGCGAAAATGAAATAGGGGTTCTTGCAGACATTCGTAAGGCATTCTTACAAATCGAGATTAACGAGAAAGACCGAAATTATTTACGTTTTTTATGGTTCTCGGAAGAACAGATAATAGTATATCGACATAAACGAGTGGTTTTCGGTCTGACTTGTAGTCCGTTTTTATTGGGCGCTGTTCTCGAGTTTCATTTTATGAGTATCCTGCATGATGAGAATAAACGTTTTCACGGTAACTGGTCTAAAGAAACTGTCAAAAAATTGGTGCAATCATATTACGTTGATAATTGTGTCACGAGTGTGAAATCTATATTTAAGTTAAAACAACGGATAACAAAAAGAATCAACCTCAGTACTTTGATTAGTATTTCATAAGTCTCGGGATACATTATCTATTAATTCTGCTGTATTACAGAGTAAGAGTACTGATGTTATAACTAAACGAAAAATTCTTTCAGCAGCGCACAGAGTATTTGATCCGATCGGATTCACTGCGCCAGTGACATTGATACCTAAGTTAATATTAAAAAAGTTATGGCAGTTAAAGATTGGTTGAGGTTGAGCTCCATTACTTGAGGCTCGCTGGTAGAAGGGACCTGATTGGTTGCGCAAGGCTCAAGTGAACTGGCCAATATTGATAAACAAAACTCATGAAAATGAAGTCAATAGTGAAACGCGAAAGTTAGTTCGAGTTAACTTGCTTCACGTAAAAGACAAACTAGACTATAAGATAATAGAAAAGTTTTCCTCTTATAGTAAGGTGGTCAGATTTGTTTGCCATTATGACTAGGTTTAAGAATTATTTATTAAAGCGCGAAAGCAATAGTGGTACTTCTATTACTTATACATAAATTTATAAGACAGAGTTGAAATTTTTGTAGTATTTACAGAGTGTATAGTTTTCATCGATAGCCGATCCAAAATTAGCGACACTACAAGTATTCTTTCACAACGATGGATTGATAAGACTCAAAACAAAAATTACCGAACGAAGCGATAATTTCCCCTTTTTATACTCAATTGTACTCGATAATAAACATGAAGCAATTGAATTGTTAATTCAGGAGACTGATGAACAGATGTGTCATGCGGGCGTACAAACGGTAATGTGCCAACTACGAAAAAAATGATGGATCCTATCGATGCGTAAAATTGTACGGTCAGTAATAAATAAATGTATCATTTGTAAGCGATATAATGTTAAGAAGCTGAATGCTGCTCCAGCGCCTTTGCCTAAAGATCGCGTCAAGGACGCAGCTGTTTTTGAAGTGACTGGAGTTGATTTTGCGGGACCAGTATTTTTACGAGGAGGGCAAGAGAGCTGGATCTGCCTATTTACCTGCGCTTTTTATCGTGCAGTGCATATAGAGCTTGTTACACCATTGTCAACTCAAGAATTTTTAGGTGCGTTGCGTAGATTTATAAGACGTTCAGGTAGACCAGCGATTATATTTAGTGATAACGGAACCAATTTTCTTGGTACATATTCCGCACTCAAAGAACTCAATTGGACCTTTATTTCAAATTACAGTTCCGCAAGGCGTATAGACTGGCGTTTCAACCCACCATCCGCGGCATGGTGGGGAGGTTTTTGGGAAAGGCTAATAGGCATGCTAAAAAACATATTACGCAAAGTTCTCGGAAAAGCTTGTTTAAATTACGAATAATTAACTACAGTTAATGTGATTGCGAAATGACGTTGAATTCGCGTCTCTTAACTTACGTATCTGGAGAATCTAACGATTTAAAGGTCATAACGCCATCCATGTTTATAAATAATATTAAGGTTTCCGATAATCCAGATTTAGATATCATTGATAAAATTAATTTAAAGTCTGAGTATAAACGGAGACAAGAAGTAATGGAACATTTAAGAAATAGATTTAGAAAAGAGTATCTGAGCCAGTTAGTTTCGCGAAAAGATAAAAGCGAGACACGCAAATTGTTGGTTGGTGACGTCGTATTGATAGGCAATGATCAGCGCAAACGACTTGACTGGCCTATAGCTGTAGTTCAAAGACTAATCCCGGGACGCGATGGAGTAATTCGAGTCGTAATTTTGAAAACAAAAGACGGGCAATTTACTCGGCCAATACAGAGGGTTTATCCCTTCGAGATCAGTGACGATAGTAGAACTAGTAACGTTGCCAATATCATGCATGAGAAGGCTGTCGAGAAAACGTCTGTTCAACAGATCACCAAAGAAAAATGTGAATTGGAAAAAGCAGTTGTTACCGACGAACTGTTGTTCAAACGCGAAGCGGTCGTACGGTAAAGAAGACGAAAGTTTACAGGGAAGATTAAATACTTATGTTTTATAGATTTAAGGATTACTTAGGTAGCGTTCAATATTTATAAGTTCATGTTTGTATTGTTTATTCGAAAGAAAATTCAGCCAAAGCCTCAAGGTGGGAGGATGTAAAAACTGTAGTATTTATATTCATTTACTCAGTAAAGTATGAAATTCGATTGGTTTCACTTATCGACGGAAGAGGGCGCTCGAGTGTGTGAGCGAGTAGACGATGCGACGTAAGGAGGTCAGTTAGAGAGAGACGCTTCACGCGTAAACTACCTGAGCGAAAGTTCTTTGCTCTTGTATTTGACTAAAGCTGGGTTAAAATAAATTTAGGTGTTTTCAAAGAAAGGTCACTTTATTGGACTTAGAAAATTACAACGGTGATTACCTTTGCAGTAGCGGGGCCAGAGGTCAACTGCCCGAGCGCCTGTCGCGCTGCCCTTTTAATTGCTCGCTCAACTGTCGCCCCTCTACTCAATCATACTTCGGAGAAACCCCCGATATCGCCGTGTTTTGCTTCTCCAAACCGCGCTTTGTCTCGCAGCCTTTCGGCCCGGATCCTGACCATCGTCAGAGGGCGGATATTCTTATATCCTCAATTTTTACTTCTTTCGAAAACCTCAGATTTTCCGCCCGGAAAACCATCCTCATGAGATTACAGCTTTCGAAAACCAAGTTTTCCCGGTACGGCACGGTGGCTCTCGTGAAGGTGAGTTTCCCAGTTTCACGGAAAATCTCAGATTTTCCCGGCACAGCACGGCATATTTCTCAGCAACGGTTTGGAGCGCAGATACGTACACGCTACCCCCGCGAACCTCTGGAATCGCTTTACATTTTGCACTATAAATAATAAAATTAAATTAAACGCACTCGCAAAATACAAAGACGTCGAGAATCTTCTCGAATCTCATCGGCTATAAGTTCGAGAAACCTCGCACGTGCGGACGTAGATACGGGTTCGCAGAACACCGAGATACGTTTTCGATTCGCGAGGCGGCGAATCTTTCAGTCGCCATGAGTTTTGTCTCGTGTATCAATTTCGGCTTATGAACCGCGCTTGTTTTCAAATTCTGACTCGATTCGCGATAATCGAACGCTGGTTGTTTTCCTTACTTGATATTCTTAGCTTAGATATAAATTACAATAGGCGCTGAATCATATTATTATAAGATATTATTAACATTATTTTAAGACAGTAATATTATTTATTTAAATATAAAAATCGCGTTTGCGCACGCTACATTCCTATCTACCTATTTATAAATTTATGTACGTATCCTATCTATTAATATATGAAACTATTTACATTTATTATTCAATATGACTACAAATATTTATCTAAATGACAGTAAAAAATGGTTTAACAAAATAATCATTCAAATGCAGTAATAAATGACTATAGAAAATTTTTTAACATTAACATTTCTAATCTGCTACAAATTTTTTCTTATTTGATTGGTTGTTATTTTTAAATAATTATATACGTGTATGTATTTTGTCATGCAAAATAACGCTCTTAATCTCAAACAATTGTTTACCTCGGAAGCTAAAGCTATACTGCAATGACCTTAAAACCCTATACCTCACTTCAACTTGTATTACCAGATATAAAAGTATAATAGTACCGATAAATAAAAAGAGAATTAGTAATAACAACTGTTATATTAAAGGGATCTCAACTTTTATTTCACTAGCGAACAATTTAGAAGTGCTAGAAATAAGTTAATCGAGTCAATAAAAAATAATTAAAGAATTGATAAAATCCAATTGTTGAAAGCTGAAAGGTATAAGTTTCTACTTGAAACGTTAAATACGAAATAATTTATATGCATAGGATGCTAAAATATTAACAAAAAAGTAGTAGTATGGAGGCTTCTAATTATGCGTATTATTGGATAAGATTAAGTTTCAAGTTTTTTTTTATTGTTATTTTATTATAATTATAATGCCTGGCCTGTGGTCAAATCACCTTTTTTATCTTTAAAGGAAATGGTAATAAAATGGTAAATGATAAATAAATAAATAAATATATATATGTAACACAAATATTTACAATCAGAAACAATCGATTAAGAAAATCAACAGTATATAAATATATAAACTCAAACATGATATAAGCGGGCCTGTTGGAGTGGGCCAAAGCGGAGGAGAGCGAGAGTGCTCTCTTGGCATATGCCTGAAGTCTAGCCCTACGTTGGGCGCCACTTGATATAAGCGGGCCTGTTGGAATGGATGAAGAGTAGGCGCTCGCGAGCACGGTAAGATCGACGGGGCGCCATGAGGGGCGATCAGGGCGGAGGTTTCGGGCTGTCTGTTGGAGTGGCCCGGTACAGATGGGCTGGTGCTGCCCGTGGTGATGCCCGGGTGCCGATGCTGAGGCCTTATGTTGAAGCGTTTACGTTGTCTAGAGAGCGGGCATAACTCGGACCTCTCTAGGTCGACTCTTGGAGCGAGTCTGGACGAGGGAAGGCCGCCCAACCTGGTGAAGGCTTCACCACCCAGTTCTTGTACAGAGGAAAGAGGGGGGGAGGCTTTGAGGAGCATTGCCCCGCGGGCTTGAGTAAGGTAAAGCCGAGTGAGCTTCTATTTGGCCTCGACGGGCTGCGTAGGAGAGTCTCGCATTCGCATTGGCTCCACCGCGTGGACCACTTCTATGTGCCTTTTGAGGCTCTTGTAGCAATACCTCTTACTAAAGAAGGTTCCGATGAAATGCGACGTGAGTCCTATACTCCCTAAGAATCCGAGTCACGAAGAGGCAGTTCGGGACACCACAATTAAAAATCTAGCGTGAAGCATACCGTACCACACTCTGCGCCCGAATGTTAGCAACTAAATGGCACACGGCGGTAAGAGGACATCTGCAAGTCGTGAAAAGATTCCTCTTAAGGTTCCACCCACATTTACGGCCTCAGCAAGGGATACCTCTAGGTTAATATCCTGGCGAAGGACATCAGGTCCCTCGCAAACCAATTCCCGGAACGTTGGCTAATTAGCTCTTTGAGGATGCCATTCTTTCGGAGAAACTTACAATTAGTTCTGATCATGATATTTTTACGATAATCCGGCACTGGGCATCCCCTCTTTGATGTTGACACGTCGTCTTGACTGAGGGCACGTAAATTCTCACGCTCTTTAGGGAACACAACCACAACTTAATCGCTTTAGCCTCGCCACAGTGTACAAGGCGTGCTCTATCCGCCTCTCCGTCATCAAACTGAAAATCTAGAAATGGTTCGACAAGTAGTATGCCACTGCATTGATACCCAGCAAACGATCGAGATGTTTGTTTCGAATATGGTCAAGATGTAGAGGTATATCACTCAAATGAAATGGCACCGATAGGGAGGCCCGGGGCAGATTCATCCCATACACTGAACTAATTTCATCGAACGCTATAACTACATTCAAACAAAAAAGGGAATATTTGATGAGGAAACCGGTACAGTAAAACGGTATTAGTCAAAAAAGGGGGTTACAATCACACAAGCAAGGAACCCTCTCTTAATCTGAGTCAGAGTCCGAACGGTGCTCTTCAGTGAACGTTAAATAAAAATTATTTGAACGTCTCGGATCTTTCTATTCTATTAAAGTAGAGCATAAATGCAGCATTTTAAGCCAAATTTGTAAAGAAAATTTATTATTATTAACAATTAAATAATTTGTTGTATAGTCCTAGAATAAACAATATATAAATATACACATTTTATTTCGCAAAATCAAGAAATTACGTATGATATGAGTTATATTCATATACGTTTTGCTTCGTTCTAGAGGAAGCTTTGTAATAGTAAAATTATCAGTTTCGATAAAACTTCATAGAAACGTGTTTTGAGATGTTTGGAGTTCGAATCATGTTTTTTTAGAAAATGTCCGTGCGGATGGCTGTGTGTGTATGTATGTATACCGTCGTATTTCTGGAACTACGTGTTCTATAATAATAAAATTTGACATGCATATCTGTTTTTTGATTCTTAATTTGGGTAAAAAATTTTTTGATTTTGACAATTATGTCCATTTTTTGGCCTTTTTTCGATTTTTGAACATTTTTTTTTCGTTTTTATTAAATGATATAATTTATACAAAAAATTCAGCAGTAGTGTTTTTGATAGAGTATGAAATTTCTTACTTTTTCCCACAAGATTTTCTAAATTGTCCGTTTCGTTTAATTCTTAAAACAAAAAAGGTGTTTTTTTTTTAAATTCATATTTTTCAAATTAAAAAGTCTAATGTTTTAAAAAAATCATGATAACAAAAAATAATAATGTCTACATGTTGTAAAAATTTTAAGTAATTTTAGTGATTAGTTTTTGAGAAAAAAATCGGTTTTCTATGTCGCACGGTTACGAGAGTAAAAAAGCTTTAATTAACTTGAAATTTTGGGAAAAGATAGATCTTTTGATTACCTCAGCTAAGTTCTTTTCGCAGCTTATAGAATCCTTTAGAATCGTAGATACGAGAATTTCATTTTTTTTTCACCCGTATACCCTGTATAACCGTTAATCATTATATTTCATTAAATCCTTTGTTAAAACTCAAATTTTTTCCTTAAAATACGAGTACGAATGTAAACTAATTGAAATTTACTTTGGGAAAAGGTAGACTTTCTGTACATTGTGTAAGAGTTTTTTGCACAGCTTTTAGAACCCTATGGGTCTTAGAGATAATCTAAATGTAAAAAGATGTCTAAAAAATAAGTTTTTACACCATGCACAACGTATGACTGCAATCCTTCACATACGTCGCATATTGATTTCTTTTCAGTATGGTAAAATATTATTTTAATGGTAGTGACTACAAGAATTGATTACCTCAAATAAATGCTGATAATATTTATAACAAAGAATTTTTCTGAACAAAATTTGTATTAGAAAACCATTTTTTACATTATTAGAATAATATTTTATTATTTTTTTAATGGCATTTGGAACTCGGAAGTTTATCGCCTCCTCTACGCAAGCCTTCCACGCATCCCTATCTTGTGATAATCCAATTTCCTTCAGGTTCGCTGCTACGTTGTCCATCTACCTGCGTCTAGGTCTACCCAGAGGTCGCGGTCCGTTTGACTTGCCCTTCATTACACGTGCTACCGTACGTTCGTCCCCGATTCTTGGTACATGTCCTGCCCATCTCAACCTGCGTGATTTTATTATTCTAGTGATATTCGGTGATGCATATAGATTATGTAGCTCGTCATTATGTAATTTGCTCCACTAACCGGTTTCCTCACCTTTCTTTGGCCCGTATATTTTCCGCAAAACCTTATCTTCGAATACTTTAAAACGATTTTCCTGTTCTTTAGTAAGTGCCCACGTTTCGCACCCGTACACAATCACCGGCAGTATTATTGTCCTATATATCCTTATTTTAATGTTCTTGGACAGCAGCCTCGATTTTAATAATTTGCTCACGGCAAGTAGCAAGAATCACCCGAATGCAGTCTTTTGTCGATCTCGGCCTTAATATCGTTTTTATCATTTATAGTTGTACCCAAATATCTGAATTCGCTAACCTTTTCAAAAGTGAAATTTCCAACTCTGAGATCCCCTTTCCCTACGCAGGTGCCTTCCTTACCCATTATCATGTATTTCGTTTTCGATTCACTCACTTCTAACCCTATATCTTTAGCCGCTTCAATGAGAACTTCCGCGTTTCTTGCTACCGTTTCCCTATGATCCCCCACTATATCCAAGTCATCTGCGTAGTCCAGAATCTGTGTTGTTCCACTATTAGTGTTGCGCCTAGTTCGCTAGTTTGAATTTTCTTAACAGCATACACTAGCGTTAGCTTAAGGAGTACCGTGGAGAGCCCGTCACCCTATTTCAAACCGTTACGTATTGTAAAGGGTTTGGATATATTATTATCTACTCGTACCTTTCCTGTGCTTTCGTTCAGACATATTTGAAGTAATTTTACGAGATTTTTCGGTACACCGAGAAGCACTAAGATTAAGTACATTTTGCTTTGCTTAATAGAATCGTACGCTTTTTTAAAGTCTATAAATCGCTGATGTATAATTTTGCAATATTCCCACTTTTTCTCTAACATTTACCATAAGACAACTGTTAGAGAAAACAGGCCGGCACAACAGATCGCTTGTCGATCTGTTGTACCGGTATCCACACTGATAATCTCCTATTATATATTCCACGAATGGCGTGAGTCTGTCTTGTATTAATTTGACAGAACATTGTAGCCCGTTGCTAAAAGTGAGATACCCCTATAGTTATTACAGTCTATCTTATTCCCCTTTTTGAAAATCGGTATAATGATAGATTCATTCCAGTTTTCCGGCATTGTTTCATTCTTCCAAATAGCATATAATAGTTCATAAATTTTGGAAGTGAGCGCGGCTCCCCCGTATTTAAGTAATTCAACTGGTATAGAATCGTTTCCCGTGGCTTTATTGGTTTTTAGTTTTTTAATCGCGGCCTACACTTCTTTATAGCTCGGTTCCTCCAGATAGAGTTCAGCAGTGTGGATTTCGTCCCATATTTCCTCGCAATTTTCATACACATTTAATAGCCTATCGAAATAACTTTTCCACAGTTTCAGCAGTTCGTTTTCGCTTGCTATGAGGTTTCCGTCTTCATATTTCATCAACTGCGACCTACTCTGAAAACCTTTTCTAATGGCATATATTCCTTTGTACATTACGCTCGGGTTATTTTCCTTACTATTTCTTTCTATCATTTTGATTTGATTCTTTTGATACTCGCGTTTCTTACTTCTGTAGATCGCGCGTACTTGTTTTTTTACGTTATAATACTCTTCTATGGTCCTATCCCTTCCATTGTGTAAGCTGTTCAATTTAGCTTTTTTCCGCCTTTTAAACCAGAGCTCGCACTCTTCGTCAAACCATGGTTTGCTTTTAGGTATTTTCTTTTACCCCAGCACCTTGCTTGCGGCCTCTTTTACCGTTTTTTCGATAACCCCCCATAAATCGTTCGGTTTATCATCTACCTCCGGTGACGCGTCTGCTTCCTCAAGTGCATGAAACCTATTACCAACTTCTATTTGGTATTTAATTCGTTCCGCCCTGTTTCGTAGTTTTTCTGTATCGAAGCTGTTTACTTTGTTCTTTTGTTTACTATTTTGACCGACTGCTAATCTGGCTTCTAATTTGACTACTACTAGATAGTGATCCGAGTCACAATCTGCCCCCTGTAGGTCCTTACATCGAGTACGTTTGTTTGCCGTATTCTATCAATGAGAAAATGATCGAATTGGTTTTGCGTAGCCCCGACCGGCGATGTCCACGTTGCTTTGTGTATATCCTTGTGCTTAAAGTACGCAGTCTTAATTATGAGATCTTTTGCCGCGGCAAAATTAATGACCCTAATACCGTTATCATTGCTGGTTTCGTACAAGCTTTCTTCCCCTATAATAGGCCTAAACATTTCTTCTTTCCCTATTTTAGCATTAAAATCCCCCACTACTATCTTAGTATCGTAAGACGCGAATTGGTCGATTACTTGCTCTAGATTTTCGTAATAGTGATCCTTGACTTCTTCTTCTTTGTCCTCCGTCGGACAGTGTACATTAATAACGAGATAGTTTTACCATTTCCCTTCGATAGTAATATACGAAAGTCTGTCATTCACGAATTTAAAGTTTTTAATCGAATATATGATGCTTTTGTTAACGAGAAATCCGGTGCCTAGGAAATGCCTGCTCGCGCCCCCATACATGAACGTGAAGTTACCCGATGCTAGCAGCGCGTCATCTATCCATCGAGTTTCCTGTATTGCTACCAAATCGAAAGAGTAATTCTCAGCTTCCTTTGTGATTTCGCAAAACGCGCCCAATATGTAAAGACTGCGGACATTCCAGGTTTCCACCCTTAAGCCGCTTTTGGTTTGGTTTTGTTTTTTTTTTTTTTTTGAGCCATGATAATAAGTTAAACCCGTGCGTTTTGGATCCTGTTCCGATCGCAGGTAAGTCCACCGTTCTAGAGGTGATAACATGCAAGGCAGCGCGCCTTCGCTGGCATTGTTACCGCATAAGATCAGGTCACGAATCATTCTACACATCCCCTTTCAGGGTAGTTGTCATCGCCCTCGCATCCTTCTCGGCAGCAGAATTATTGGCCTATTTTGTGTGAATTTGTATTATGAGAAAGATAGAATGAAAGAGAGGGAAAGAAAGATTAAGATGAGAGATAAAGATAGAAAGCAAGAAAACGTAGTGAAGAAGATAGTGTAGAGTGTTTGTTGTTATTGTGGTGGTGCTTGCGTAGTGTTTCTAGATGAATGCGTTCGCCAGTGTGGGCTCATCACACCCACGCCTGCTCCTATCGGTTGTTCGTGACTGCTTATTCAATTTATTCGGAGCTAACCTTTTTCTCAGGGGTCGTTTCTCTATCCGCAACCTCGGGACGCTCTGTGTAGTGGTGATAGGTACCCACTTCGTCCGCGTTGGCGACGGCACCCAAAATCCCGCTGAGGGCAACGACGTCGTAACAGGATGATAATATTTTATAGAATTAAAAAATGAAGGGGAGGGAGGGAGGGAGGGAGAGGGAGAGAGAGAGAAGCTTCTAGCGGGCTAGTAGCACTGTATAGGATTGACCTTTTGTCGAGTCGGCTGCTTTGTTGCTCTGCTACCTGCTCGTCCTCTCGGCGGATGATCGGAACCACTGGGTCAGTAGCCGAAGCGAGATATAAGTTATTTAGTTATGAGATGCAATTATGCAAGGACTCGGAATTAGGAACTCGATTGAAAAGTCGTAATTTAACAGCAATAAATCCTTTTTTATTCACTTAACATGACAATTACTCGAACTTTGTCGACGCTCAGTGTGACTATCACGTTGTTGAGATATGCTAAGTCGATATAGTAGTACTAAGTTTACAAATTGTATGTGAGAGACGATCTACTCTGAGAGACGGTGCGAGACGTAATGATCGTAGGTTTCTTTACTAAAAGGGCTGCCAAAACGAACCCAAAACAAACAATTTAATATGCACTCGATTCCGATTGGTTCTCCAATGGCTTTATTATATGTGACTCAGAAGCGCGTTTGAAAGACTTTCGTGGCGTATAGTTATTCTTATCTGTTCGCTGCTATGCGGTGACTACTTCATCTCGCGGTTCGATTTTCTTGGTTTCCGTCTTAATTTATGCAATATGAAATTTATTCGTGCCTTGCGTTAATTTATCCGTTCGCGACACGAGATTATAATTTCTTTCAATAATTCAATCATTCAAATAATTAAATCCAAGACCGAATGATTTTGCGCGCACTGATGCTAAGTCCCCAACCGAGTTTCCGACTCGGCGAAATTTTATCCGACGAGAACTAAGTTCCCTATTAAGCTCCTGAGATCGTGATAGTGAAGATGACTGGCCCCGACTAAGACTCTAGGCGCGACTGAGCTTGACCGAGAGACTGAGACTAAGCGTAACTGAGAGGCCCGCGCAGTTCGTCCGGGCCCTTATATAGTCCTTACTCCTCCTCTGTTGGCATTGCGAATGTTCTAGAACATTCTCGACGAAAATATCCAATAACAGGGCTCAACTTGTCCATATATGGAGTTATCTATGATCGCCCCCTACTACTCTTCTTACTATTTTTCTTCTCTGGCTTGTTCTTGCTACTTGTCATACGTCCCCCTCAGATTTATAGTTCCGGACTGTTCGACTCTATCATTATTGTGTTTGTTCAGGTGGTCGAGCTTCTTTGCATCGTATGACTTTTCCGGGTTTCTTGCAGTCACTCAAGTAGTGATCTACCTTGACGTGAATATGGACACTTACTGTCTGTGGGTAAGGCTGCTTCTGTCGTGTACCTCTCTTGCAATAGGTATCGAAAGGGGGACCGCTGTTGGCCTGGGCCCCGCGATTCGTAGGTAAGGCGGTTCGTCAGTAATAGGTATAGTTCTGGCTGTTTTGGAACATTGCATTTCTAGCGTCTGAATCTTCCAATTTGCTCTTGATTTTCCTCGTTGTGCATATGATGTTTTCGTATTTTTAATCTCGCTATTGAAATGCTTCTAGCGACTTACGGTATGCTCAAATGTCAGTCTGGTTTTAACTTTCGTTTATTATAATTTCACGACGAATTTGAGTTACTTATTATGACTGTTTGTTTAATTGTATTTCACCGAAATTTGTGTTCGTATAATAATGTCGTCTGGCGCATGATTGTTCGTATTTCATTTTGGATATTTTTTATATCAATCGTTTTAATTTAAATTAATAACTTCGTATGCGATCATTTTGTCTCTACTGTTCTTATCATCTCTCGCTTCCTATCTTTCAAAGTATTCGGAACGTATAATGCTTTCTCGAGTTGGCTTGTTTGTACTATTATTCTCTTGGTCTTCTCAGCTCGGAGCTATTCAGTTACTCTCATTCTATGTCGTCGATGCTCTCTCTCTCTCTCTCTCTCTCTCTCTCTCTCTCTCTCTCTCTCTCTCTCTCTCTCTCTCTCTCTCTCTCTCTCTCTCTCTCTCTCTCTCTCTCTCTCTCTCTCTCTCTCTCTCTCTCTCTCTCTCTCTCTCTCTCTCTCTCTCTCTCTCTCTCTCTCTCTCTCTCTCTCTCTCTCTCTCTTTCTTTCTCTCTCCCGCTGTACACAGTGGGATTGCTGTTCTATTGCTTGTATATAATATGTTTTTCGTATCTATAACGGCTTGGAGGCGTTAAGGATCGACAGCTGTCCTCAAGGGGAGGACCGACAGATATATACGCCTCTACACGCACATATCCTCGCACATATACACACTATAAGGTACTTTTCTTTTTCTCCAATGAGTTAAATACATTATACTAGTTGTTTTAAAACTCAACCCCGTCCAAGTGATTTTGTTATCCGGCTCCCTTTACCGGAAGGCAGTGACTGCATCTGCGGTAGCCAAAAGGTATTTCGTTGTAAATCTAAATAAATGATAACAGAAGATAGGAGCTCGAATAAAAGTAAGTATATTGGTGGTTTGCGCTCATTCGGTAACACAATATATATTACTTTGGTACAATAACAATAAAATACTTTGGTGTGATAACTAGTAAAATAAGAAGAGAACAGAATTTTGATTTGTCTTTGAAGTATACTTGCTATAGTTTTTTATGTGGTCTAAGATTCTTTTCTTCCTTTTTAATTTTTTTCTACAATTGTACTTGGGATATTTCGATCGATAATTCAAGATGGCCGCGGCCAGCAGTGGCTCGCAGCGTAGTCTAAAGGAAAATGTGCTTAAAATTAATTACAAACAAAAAGTTAAGTCAGTGATGTGTATAGTGTGTGATAAGGTGTATCAAACTAGTGATTTTGAAAAAATAGAAAAAGCCATAAGATTAAGTGCAGCGCTAGGAATCTGTCCTAAACATGAGGAACTCGACCTAACCTCAAAAGACAATACAAAAACGCTAAGTAATGATGCGAGGCTCATAACCGCAAGAGTCAAGGCCTTTGAAAAACAAAAAATAAGAAAGCAAATACTAGAAGAATTCGATAATAATCTACTTAACGAAGGTGAGCAAGAACTAATAGGAGACAACATCAAACGTGAAAATGCTTTACTGAGAGAATTGAATAAAGAATTAAAAGAAAAAAATGATTTATTGAAACAATTACTAGACAAAGAAAGAAATGAACTGCCGATGGTTAAAAGTAAAACGTTTGCTGATGTTTTCTCAAATAATAAAAATAATAGTAAGCCAAACGTATACCTAGTATTATAATAAATAATAAATCTGAAGAGGAAACCATTGACGATATAAATCAATTGGTATCGCATTACTTGATAAAAGACAAATCAATTCAAACTAAAAAAGTAGTCAAGAAAAAAGATGAAATAATTATAAACTGTTTAAATGAGGAAAGTGTAGGCAAAGCTCATAAATTACTACAAAGTAAGCTGTCAAAATTATGTGATGTCAATAAGGAACAGGTTAA
This sequence comes from Muscidifurax raptorellus, assembly GCA_020010945.3. Classification (NCBI taxonomy): domain Eukaryota; kingdom Metazoa; phylum Arthropoda; class Insecta; order Hymenoptera; family Pteromalidae; genus Muscidifurax; species Muscidifurax raptorellus. The sequence goes on from JAHUUD020000035.1 coordinate 203,738, forward strand.
TAATCCTAAAGTAAAAGTTGTAGGAATAAACAATTTGGAAAATATGGATGATAAAAATATGGAAAATGACATCAATGAAAGGAACTTTGGAAATTTTAAAAAGAAATGTGTTGTTCTGACTTCCTACAAGAATAACAAAACGAATCTGCAAACAGTGATTCTAGAAATGCCAGCCGAAACATACCAACACATCAGAGAGAACAGTAATAGAATATTTGTAGGTTATCAAAGCTGCAGAGTGTATGATTACTGTAACATTCAACCATGCTTTAATTGTGGCAGGTATGGACACAGTGGCAGCAAATGTAAAAATAATTCTATATGCCTAAGGTGTGCTGGTGATCATAAAACTAGAGATTGTCAAGTAAATAAATTAAAATGTGCAAATTGTGATTATAGCAATGAGCGATATAAAACAAATTTCAGAGTTGAACATATGGCAACAGATAGCCACGAATGCGAAATTCTGCAATCTAAGATCAAAAAGTTCATCGACTTTACCGATTATACGACGCAGCCTGCATTGCCAAGATATATCGGCAATGCAGTGAGAACATCGGACAAAGGTGTCGTGGCTAAAACTTCTGGAATATCGTCAACGTCACTCCAATCAATCAACGTGAATATAGCAGTAAGACTAAGAAGCAAGAAGCAATAGTGATGGATCAAGACATCAATTTTGAAGAGATAAGCAAGTTTGAATTGGAAATAGACGATATCAAAAAACTTAATAAAGCAATAATGAAAAAAAAGAACGTAATGTTGTGTGTGAATATAAGGAGTTTGAATGCAAATTTTGAAAAGCTGGAAGTTTTCATTGAATGTTTAGTAAGAAAACCATGTATAATTGTATGTACGGAAACTTGGAAATTGCAACATTCTCAATACTATCAACTGCAAGGTTATGAAAGTTGTTACAATGAAAGTTATATAAATAAGGCGGACGGCGTCATGATATATATAAAAAATAATATTTATTATAATACTAGAATAGATGTTGTTGATAGATTGAGTGTTGTAAGTACTGACATTAAACTTATGTCCGGAGAGGCAATAAGAATATCTGCCATATATAGGTGCCATGATATACCAAAGTCTGAATTTGTAAATAGTGTCAAAAAGTTTTTAGCAAAAAATAGAAATATTAATAACCACTGCATTTTTGGAGATTTTAATATAGATATATTAGAAAATAATATGGTAAATAATGAAATGAGTGAAAAAATAATTAGTCAGGAATTTTTAATGAATTATCTAGAACTTGAATATATACCATACTTTAGAGGAATTACACGACCCTCCTTAAATAATGAAAATGGCACGTGCATTGACAACTGTTTCGCTAAAACTAAAACCATCAATATTGATTCTTTTAAATTGAATAATCCGTTTAACGATCACTATCCATTAGTCATAAGTGTTAATGAGAACACACTACAGAAAGATGGCGAAAAGGATAACAAATACATAAATTACAGGAAACTAAAAAAGTATGCTGAAAAACTGGATTGGCAATCATTGCTGACCAAACAAGATCCCAATGAAGCAGTGGATAATATGATACAGATGTCACATAACTGTCTTGAAAATGCTACATGTTGCAAAAAAAACAATAGGAAAAATAAAGGTACACTGCCGAGAAAAAACTGGATAACTAAAGCTATCCAAGTGTCATGCGGTACTAAAGAAAATATGTATAATCTATGGAAAATGAACCCAACTAACTTAGTTTTAAAAAATGAATACAAAAATTACGAAAAAATTTTGAATAAAGTTATAAAAGATGCGAAATAGAAATTTGAGAATAGTGAAATAAAAAAAAATATTGGCAATCCAAGACAGTTGTGGAGTATTATCAACACAAAGATTGGCAAAAAATCTCAAAAAAACAAGTCACTTGATTACCTAATCGTATATGGTCAAAAGATTGAAGACATATATACTATAGCTAATCACATGAATAATTATTTTTGTAAAATAGGTATTGATTTAAGTAATAAGATTCAAAATTTAGATACAGAACTAAAACCCCCAGATAAAAATAATAAATCAATTTTCATCTACCCTACTAACAATTTTGAGATTATGAAAACTATTAATTCGCTGAAAAATAAAACTGGAGGTGTTGATAATATTAATGCTAAAACAATTAAGACAATTGCAAATTATATTGCGGAACCATTGACACATATTTTTAATGTGTGTATACAACAAGCCACGTGGCCAAACGCTTTAAAACAAGCGGACATAGTTCCTATATACAAGGCTGGTGACAGTTCCTGTGTATCAAATTACAGGCCGATATCGCTGATATCACATATAGCCAAGATCTTTGAAAAAATATTATATAACAGATTGTTTAATCTCCTAACGGAATGTAATATTATATCTGATAAACAATTTGGCTTTGTTAAAAATAGAGGAACTACGGATGCTTTAAATTACATCTCAAACATTATATATAATAATATAGACAAAAGTACTCCGATAATAACTACATTCTTGGATTTAGCAAAAGCTTTTGACACAGTAGATCACAAGAAACTTTTAGATAAATTAGATAGGTATCGAATAAGAGGTAGTGCTTTTGACTTAATAAATAGCTATCTCTCAGGTAGAAAACAATGTGTTAAAATCCAAGACTGTAAAAGTGAATATAAAGATATAACTATTGGTGTCCCGCAAGGGACCATATTAGGACCATTATTTTTCATACTTTATGTTAACGTCCTACTGAGGGATATGCAGAATGATACAATTGTGTCTTATGCCGATGACACTCTTATCATTGCTAGTGATAGCACGTGGTCTTCTGCCCAGGACAAAATGAACAAATATCTTAGCGATGTAGCAAAGTGGCTTACTGTAAATAAATTATCTCTAAATGTTAAAAAAACGGTTTATATTGCCTATGGCTGCTACTGTGATAGTGTCCCGGACAGTCTAAATATAGAGATAGGAAATATTAAAATAGAAAGAGTAGAAAGCCATAAATATTTGGGATTAATTTTTGATTATAACATGAAATGGGATAAACATGTTGATTATATAGTAAAAAAAACAAAATATTTAATTTTTATTTTTGCGAAAATAAAAAAAAGAATGGATAACAAAACATTAATGATGATGTATTATGCTTTTTTCCAAAGTTTAACTAACTACGGCATAATAGCCTGGGGAGGAGCGTACAATAATTGTTTAAATTTGATACAAGGGATACAGAAGAAACTATTAAAAATTATAAACAGGGATCAGTTTCAAATACAAGACCCTCCTCTTACTGTAAGGCAACTTTTCCAATTGGAGGCTATTACATATCATTACTATAGTTTAAGAGAAAAATATAGCACAAGTTCTAGCAATACTAGGAATAAGAGTATACAATTACCAAAAAATAAGAAAGCTGTGAACAGAAAAAACAGCTATTTCGTAGCTGTAAAAGTGTACAACACTTTAACGAATGATCTTAAAACTTTAGGAGGTAACAAAATCGCAATTAAGAAAAGACTAAAAAAGTTTATAAGAGAAAATTATAGATAGCGTTATTTGAAAATTGTATGTATCGTTACTGTAACTTACACATGAATTTATTAAAAAGATTATCAAAAAGATGCTGTATCATCTTTTTGTTATTTTTTAGATTAAGTTATAGATTCTAAGATTATCTGTACCATAGCTATGTACAGTCAACTAAGTTTGTCTCTATAGGATGCTTTTGATAAGCATATGTATATGGTCAATAAATAAATAAATAAATATGGCTTTTATGATGAGCTTCTTTTCTTGACTTCTGAGGTAGTTTTCGTTGGATGCATAATAGGACTAATTTGGCCCTAGTGTTTACTTTGGTGTATTTAGATTTCCTTGAATAGGTTTCTTAACCGATAGGGGTCCTCGTCTTCTGTCTCTTCAATATATTGAAAATAATCTGAAATTTCTTTGGATAAATCTATTGTTTTTATTTCATTACTTTCGTCTGCTGTGAAATACGAGGGAGACACATTTGCTAACTCAATGTCGGTGTTATCAAAGAAATCTTCGATCGACGATCTTTGTGCAAAGTATTCATTTATATCGAAATCTATACTCGGAAAATCTCGTATAATTATGTTTGATTCTGGATTTCTGGATTCTTGCTCTTGGAAATTTTCTTTTTGTTGTTGAATTCTCTCGGCCATTTCCTTCTGTAATTTCTTTTAATTGATTTAGTTAGTATGATTTCTTTCTCTCTCTCTCTCTCTCTCTCTCTCTCTCTCTCTCTCTCTCTCTCTCTCTCTCCCTCTCTTTCTCTTCCTCTTTTGTTGCTTGTAGGTTAATTTTGATATCGGTTAAAAGCGATTCTAACATTGTATCTCCTGATTCAGTTGCGAGAATGTTAAATTCTAACGATGGTAGCTCTGTATTATCTTTTGTTTCAACGTTTTCTTTTATGTGAATTAACGGATAAACGTCGACTCTTTCTTCTGTGATAATGGTGAGTCTTTTCCCCGGTTTTGGTAGTCTTGTTAAGCCGATTAAAGATAGTATTTCAGCTGCATCTGTAATTTCTTTATACCGCGGGTTGTAACATCTTTTATATCCTGAACAGTGATAAGTGGTACGACGGTAACTGCCTGAATTGTAAGTGACTCGTTGTATGTATATCTATTGTTCTTGATTTACTCTCAAATAACATCTGCTACAGTATTTCTTTCTTCGATTATCTATGCTGTGATATGTTACGATTCTGTTGCAATTTACTTTTTCCATCTGAAATATTTTATGATTTAAGTATTGATAGATTTACTTTTTAATATTGCTCTTTCCGCTCTTTTTACTATTGTTTTTTCTTATGCTTCATTAAAAAACAAGAATCAAACGTGTCAGCGATGTTGATGTTATTGGTTTGACTAGTTTGTTTTGGAATCAATGTTAGTTCTATATTTATTTCCCGCTGCTCTATTGTTGCTGTTATCAGTGCTTCAGGTACTCTAAGAAATTCAAAAGCGTTGTCAGATACCGTCGTGTATACTATTAATTCCCTTCCACATATGCTGCTATTTATAGTTTGGGTATTCTTCTTTTACGAGGAATTGTATGGTATGGTGATATTGCTCTCGGTTTGCTATCCATTTTACTGCATAGCATGCTTGGCAAATCTTGAGTTCTGTTTTTCGATGAAGATATTCTGCTTTATGGAATTTCTTCTCATTGTCAATTGATTCCATCTGCAAGAGAAGTTTTATTGTTAAAATTTTTCTCGATTTGAATTTATAATTGATTCGCGATTTCTTTTTCATAAAAGTATGCGTCCATGCATTGTAAACAATCAATTAATGGCTCGACTCTTAATACAGGCTTTGGTTATGAGTGCAGGTTATGAGTGAAATGCGACGTGGAAGTCGAAAAAGGCCAAGATTTAAGACGGTACGGCTGTGTTGAATAGGTTACGTAAAGAGCAGGCCGCAAAGTACTTTCTACGTTCGGCAATGGTAAGCCATTGCAACTCACGTCTGTATGGAGAGATGTACTCATCCCTTCTTATACCATAGATGTAACTATTCAATTACATGTAACTACTAATTCCTGTATTCACAAGTCTCTGGGGTTTTGTGTCAAGTTCTTGGGTCAGGTCACAGTGTACTTATGAGCAGTAGTCGATGATTAGAAACAGGAGTGCTTGCACAAGATGTTTGCGCAGCCTGAGATTGGTACTTCTTCGGAAAAAGTAAAGTCTGTACGTTAATGAATGGGCACGCATACACAGTTGTGTAACGTGCTCTTTCCTCGTTAGTTTAGAGTCAAGCACCAATCCCAGATTTCGCACGGAATGTTCGTAGTCGACCCGGGCTCCTCCTATATTGATGTATGTGTTAGCTAAATTTGGTAAAGCGTTGATGTAGTAGGAGGAGCCAAGGACGATTGCTTTAGTTTTAAGTACATTTAGTTTGAGATGATTTTGTGCAGCCCAACCTATTATCCTTTCGGCGTTAGCACTCATCTTGTCAGAGCAAGAGTCGAGCTACTCCAGGTGGCATCGGCTATATATTTGCAAATCATCCGCACAGCTTAGATGGGACACATTAGAATCCAGGCAAAAGCCTATGTCATTAATGTACAACGCGAAAAGCAGAGGACCTAGGACAGATTCTTGCGGGACACCGATGTTAAGGGGACGGAAGGTAGAAAGTTCATTGTTGTCACTAATGACAGCCTGTTATCTTCCCGTGAGGTAAGAGGCAAACTAGCGGACGACTTGCTTGGAGAAGCCGAAAGAGGATAGCTTTCTGAGAAGCCTGCCGTGATACACAGTATCAAACGCCCTGCTGAAGTCGAAAAGAAGAAGAAGCGTGACCTTCTTTTTATTTATGCCAAATCTGATATCATCCGTCAGCTTAATTAAGCCGGACTGTCCGTTGTGGCCAGTGCGGAAACCTGCTTGCAGATTGTCAAGAAAGTCTTGATTCAAGGTACTCCGAAACTTGCCTGTGCACTAGCTACTCCAGCGCCTTGGATAAAAAACAGAGGAGAGAAATCGGGCGGTAGTCAGTCAAGGCTGTTGGTGAGCTGACTTTGTTTAATGCTCGCACCAGTGACATCTTCCAGGCAGAGGGGAAGCGTGACTCGCTCAAAGACAGGTTAAAGATACGACATATTAAGGGAGCGACTACTGGTATTGCCTTTGAAATTACTACTTATGGGACCCTATCACTGCCTCTAGCATATATGTCAAAGTGCAATACAGTTGCCAAAACGTTCGATTTAGTGATATCCCTGAAACTGAAATGTTCCGGGTAGTCCAGATTTTCCAGGGTGCGCAGATAGTCCTCAACAGCAGCAGCGAGTGGATCATTAGAGATCGAACTGAAGTGTTTGTTGTGGCTATCTGTGAAGAAGCGAGAAGGTGAAGGTATCTTGGTGGTGGTAATACCCAGGTCCTCAAGCTCTCTCCAGATCTCAGCGACATCAGTCAAGGTAGACAGGCGTGAATAGTAATAATTTAGCCTGGCTTCCTCAACCTGTCTGTTAGCATCATCTCTAGCCTGTCTGTAAAGATACAGATCAGTGCATATACGAGGTACTTTGAAACGCCTATAAAGTCTGTTACGTTCAGTCAAGGGATCACGAAGAGCCGCGGTGAACTACGCGTGACGCTTACGTCCAGGTGTTATAGTCTTTAATGGGGCAAGATGATTTATGGCTTTCGTGTTGTTATCGTTAAGGATGGTAGTGCATTCATCAAGTGATGGCGTGGTGAAAGATGACGAGTCACATGCGCTAAGGAAGACCCTTAGCTTCTCACCGCAGATTTCTTTGTAGTTTCTGTAAGTGTATGTAGTAGGTACGTATCGTGGAATCTGTACGTCAAGAGTGGCCGTGATTTGGTCATGTCCGTTGATGAAAGGGATGTCTGTCTTCCAGTGTGAGAGCAGGCGATCTTGCTCATCAATGAGGTAGAGGTCGAGCCAGTTATCAGATTCCCGTTTATGGTGAGTGGCACCATAAGTGATCGAGGAGAGGGAAATCTCATCAATGAAGGCCCTGATGAAATTGGCATCTTCAGATGACGAGAGTTGGTCAGCGTTAAAATCACCCATGATGACCTTCGTGGAGTAATAGTGCATGAGCGTAGTTAGTTGTTCGATAAAGTTGGAGCCTTGGATTAAAGGGACATGCGGAGGACGATACACAACGCCCACGAAGATAGGTGATACTCCCTTTGCGGAAATCTCACAAAAAAAGTCCCCGTCAGATGACGAGATAACGCTAGCTGTTAATGAATGATGGATGTAGAGAGCCACACCTCCTCCGTTCCTGTTTCTGTCGCATCTGTATAGTATGTAATTATCCAGTGAAGGGATGGATATTATGTTGTCGTTAAGCCAGGTCTCAGTTACAGCTATTACGTGGAAGAGGAGACTTGTAAACAAGAATACCCTGATCATCTCAGTATGACCCGTGAGAGAGTTCGCATTGATATGACACACTCTTCGACCTTCTGACAGAGTTACCTTAGAAACAGATGAAGACGTGGTGGATGATTTTGGAGTTGATGGTGGTGTAGGTGTGATGATGTGTGTGTGATTCAACATGTAGTTGGCAGCGCCCGGGCTAAAAAAGCGTTGACTTCTTCTTCAGTGGATATTATGGTAGCTCGTTGGGCATCCCTCCCTGCCCTTGATCTCCAGCCTAGCCTTGAGACGTAGCTTGTGGATGTCTGGATGAAGCAGCTCATTGATATTAATAAGCCCTTAATGGTCAGGACTGAGAGCTTTAGCTTCCTCCAGTAGGTTGACATCCAGTTCGTTGGAGTGGAGCTTACGTTTCTTGGCTTTGGCGACGATGATGGGTGAGTGCGCTGGAGGAAAGAGTGGCAGCAAGTGGTGAAAGTCTGCAGTCACTCTCCGCTGTTTTGTTGTTGGCGTCTATCCTCCCCATGATCCGTACAGATGTTACGTCTCTCTTGAGAATGGTCGAATTGAGCGCAACAAGCATAGTGTAGGCCAGGAGGTGCAGGGATGAATCCTGGTTGTAATGGAGGCCAGTAATTACGACGGCGTTGTTGGAGGAGTGCTCCAGCCGCCTTTTGACCTCGGCCAGTTCGCTGCGGAGGCTTCTAATCTCCTTCTAAGCTCCTGCCGGGAGCAATGCTGTTGTTCTGCTGCATTGTTGTTGTTGTGCTCCTTGACGACAGGTCTGTATTATGCCTGCTGCGCAGAGATGGTCGACTCAGCATTGGAGATGCGAGTTTTGAGTACAGGCAGGTCCTCAAGGGTTTTGAGGCACTTTTCAAGGGGGGGATAAGCCTTTACTCGATTCTTGAGACTCTCACGAACATGTTATTTTGCGCCTCAAGAGCCTCATCTTGCTTGCTGCGGATCTCATCAAAAATCTCGCAGATGTCCTTTAACGAGGCCTCAATCGCCGTCGCTTGTGGTGGTGTCATTCGAGCCGGCGATTGGTTTCGCGATGTGGAGAGTGATGTTGATGCAATCTTGATAATTCTCTTGGGAAGACACTGCAAAGGAGTGCCTTTTGTTGTTGTTGTTGTTGTTGCTGCTATTGCTGTTGCTGTTTCTATTGCTGATTTCTCTTTTGCCTTTGTTTTGATGGTGGTGTTGCTGGTATGTTCCCATGCACAGTTGGCACAAGCGTAGGTGGCTACGTTTTTACCATGATGGACCGGAATCTTATGCATCTGGTATGGTAAAAAATATCCCAGAGTTATCGGTGATACGATACGGCCGGTGATACTCTCTCTCTCTCTGTTGAAGGAGTGCCCTCAGCACTGCGTGGAATCGAGCACGACAATTAGAATAGGGTTTCGCCGCAGAAAATCCCGCACACGCACGACGGCCAATCTCGACGGCCGCCTCGCCGAATTACACACACACGCACACGCGCACACACACACACACACACGCACACGCACACACACACACACACACACACACACATAGAAGGCAGAGCCTAGCCTAGAAAAGTTAATAAAGCGAGACACCCCCCCCCCGCTCAGGTGCTATAAATGCTTGGGCTCGGCCATACTGCTGCAAGCTACATTGAGCAGCACGACAGAAGCCGCTGCTGCTACAAATGTGGCTCAGCGGGACATGTAGCGAAAGATTGCACAAACCAGCCCAGCTGCATTCTCTGCAGAGGAAAGGACGACGTAGAGAAAAGCGACCATGCCGCAGGTAGCTATGATTGCCCAGCGTACCAAGCGGCAGTGAAAGCCAAAAAACAAAGAAGATGAGAATAGTACAGTTAAACCTGAACCACTGTGAGACAGCTCAGGACCTTCTCTGTCAGTACCTCCGTGAGCAGAAGATTGATGTCGCTATAATCAGTGAGCAGTACAGAGATCTTGAACAGCCAAGGTGGGAATCCGATGGCTCCGGAAAAGCAGCTATTTGGGCGTGCAGAGACCTTACCTATCAAAGTAGGATGAAAGTCAAAGAAGCAGGTTTTGCCAGCTCCAAGATTGAGGGTGTACAGGTATACAGCTGTTATGCCCCACCCAGTGCGCCAATAGATCAGTTTCAGCAGTTCTTGGACCGGCTAGTACGAGATGTCAGGGCTAAAAAACCAGCTATTATAGCTGGGCACTTTAACTCATGGGCGGTTGAATGGGGCAGCCGAAAAACCAATAGAAGAGGACAGGCCCTACTAGAGGCATTCACACTTCTGGACTTGGTGCTGGTGAACGAAGGTAACGTACCAACCTATAAAAAGGTGGACGCTGAATCAGTGATCGACTTAACATTTGTTAGTAGATGTCTGGTAAAAGAGGTGAGTAAATGGACCGTAAGCGATCACTTCACTAATAGTGATCACCACGCCATTATAATGGAGCTGGACACACAAAACATGGTACACTGTACTAACCCTATAAGTACGAAAATGGAATGGAAAGCCAAGGAGTACGACAAGGAACTATTTCTGATGATGTTAGGAAATATCCAATTGATGGGATCAGCAGAACACAAGGCTGAACAAATGACAAAATGGCACCAGTATATTGGTGGAACGAGAAGATTAGATCAGCGCGTTCCGCCTGCCACCGAGCACGAAGGCTGGAGCAACGGGCAAGGAAAAAGTTATAAAGAACCGGTATTGGAAGCGAAGCTGTAGAAGAATGCAGCAGAAGAATGAAAGAAGCCAAGTGCACCCTCAAGAAGTGCATCAGTGAAAGCAAGCAGAGATGTCATAAAGAGCTGCTAGAAGAGGTCAATAAAGATCCATGGGGCAGGCCCTACAAAACAGTTATGACGACACTGAAAGGAAGCTATATACCCCCACCAAAGTACCCAGAGGTACTAAAGAGGGTAGTGACAACACTTTTTCCAAGTCAGCCGGACGCACCATATGCTATAGCAGAGGAAGTGCGGGAAGAAGATATACCTCTAATTACAGTTGCGGAGCTACTCGTAGCAAGCAAGAGGGTAGGAAACAATAAGGCTCCCGGTCCTGACGGCATGCCAAATGTGGCGCTAAAGCATGCCATCGAGGCTAAACCTGAAGAATTTGTTGGCCTCTACAATGCATGCCTAGCAGAAGGAAGATTTTCGACGAACTGGAAAAAGCAGCGACTTGTGTTGTTACCTAAGGGTAACAAAGCGCCCGGAGGGGAGACATCGTACAGACCATTATGTATAATGGACACACAATGAAAAATACTGGAGCGCATTATCAGCAGCAGGATGGACTGCATAATCGAAGAGACCAAGGGGCTTGCCGAGCACCAATATGGCTTTCGGAAGTGCCGATCTACTTTGGACGCGATCGGCCTAGTGGTAAACACAGCCCGAGCAGCCATCAGTGGAAAACGGTGGAAGGGCGGAACAAAGAAGTACTGTGCAGTTATTACTTTGGATGTCAAAAACGCATTAAACTCTGCAAATTGGACGAAGATACATGAAGCGCTTGAAAAGCTTGAGGTGCCCACCTACATCAGGAGGATGATGGCCGACTATCTGAAGGACAGAACTTTACTGTACGAAACGGATTGCGGCATTGAAACCTACAAGGTCACGGCAGGTGTTCCACAGGGATCAGTACTGGGCCCGCCATTGTGGAACATTATGTTTGACGGAGTGCTGAGACTACAACTCCAGCGGGAGGCTATGGTAGTAGGATTCGCAGACGACATAGCTCTTGTAGTAGTACGGAAGGAAAAAGAAGAAGTCGCTGAAATCACCAATGAAGCGATCACCACCATCCAGAGGTGGCTGAGAGAAACGGGACTTGAACTCGCTGGACACAAGACCGAGGCGATCCTGATATCTAGCAGGAAGAAAATGGAGAAGGTCGCCCTAATGATAGACGGCCATGAGATAACCTCTAAATCGACTATCAAGTATTTAGGCGTTACTATAGACGAAAAGTTGACGTTTAAACAGCACCTTGAATTAGCACCTGAAAAAGTGTCAAGAACGACTGCTGCTCTATCTCGGGTCATGCCGAATGTCGGTGGAGCTACTCAGAAGAAAAAGAAGCTGTTAGCAAGTGTCAGTACATCGATTATGCTGTACGGGGCACCAATTTAGGCTGATGCAATGGCAATAAAAGCTTATGCGCGGAACCTGTCATCCGTGTATAGACAGAGTGCGCTAAGGGTAGCGTCTGCTTATCGCACGGTATCGGACGATGCAATAAGTGTCGTGGCAAGCATGCCACCCATCGACCTCTTAGCACTAGAGAGGAAGGCCATATACATGGTAAAACAGAAGAACAGCGATAGAACGAAGGCAGAAATCTGGAACGCTGCCAGAGAACAAACCTTAGCTGAGTGGCAGAGAAGATGGGACAGTAGCCTGAAAGGGCGTTGGACGCACCGACTTATACCAAAGATTGAAGACTGGATCAAAAGAAGACACGGGGAAGTAAACTACTACCTCACGCAATTCTTGACGGGACATGGATGCTATCGAGCATACCTGTGTAGATTTAATTTAGAAGACTGTCCAGACTGCCCAGCATGTTTGGACATGTGCGAGGACGCTGAGCACGTGTTTTGCTACTGCTCGAGTTACCAGCAGGAGCGTGAAGAGTTTGAACGCTACCTCCAGACCAGAGCAACTCCTGAGTCTATTATGGTAGCTATGTTCGCCGCCGCTGACGGCTGGCACGTGGTTAGTAACTACGCCGCGGTCATCCTCAAGAAAGTGAGGGGTGACGAAGAGAGAAGAAGACGAGAGATGCTGCAAGAAGCTGACGACCGGACGATGCGGTAAGAAGCAGACGGCAGCCTATAATGAAGAAGGTACAATAGTAGATTTACTAGATATGGACGCATAAGGAATGACAATCACATCAAGGAGACAAGGGCAATGTCCCTATGCCCCCCCGCGAAGTAATACTTGACCGTGGTACCGCGGGGGAAAAAAGGCACTGAAGAGGGAGCTTGGCCCTCTTCACCTACAAATCGGTAAGGAAAGCGAAGAGGATTCGGGTTGCAATTGGATTCTATATTCGGTCGCAAAACGAAGGGTTTTAGTTGGTGAGAATCCAACACACGGTGGCTCAGGCCATGTCATGGTCTATTAAGATTTTTCCCTCCAACCTCTTTCTCCAATAAAAAAAAAACAAAACACACACACACACAGACACACACATACACACACAGCATGTCACTAGTAGCTACTTGTGCCCAGCCTACCAAGCAGCTGTTAAAAAAATCAGGAAAGGGTAATGAGAATAGTCTAGCTAAATCTCAACCATTGTGAGACTGCGCAAGGCCTTCTCTGTCAGTTTGTACGAGAACGCAAATTCAATGTCGCTCTCGTCAGTGAGCAGTACAAAGATTTGGATGAACCATCCTGGGAATCTGACACCTCAGGTAAAGCAGCAATCTGGGCATGCAAAGACTTTAATTTCCAGGACAAGATTGTAAACAAGGAAAATGGCTTCGGAAGAGCGAAAATAGGCGGCATAAATGTATACAGTTGTTTACATACTGTATACATTTATGCCGCATGGGCGATTGAGTGGGATAGTAGCAAAACCAATAAACGGGGACGAGTGCTACTGGAGGCATTCACGCTACTAGACTTGGTGTTGCTGAATCAAGGCGACACCTCCACGTTAAAAAAGGAGATGCAGAGTCATTCATAGACTTGACATTTGTCAGTAACTGCCTCGTAAGGCAGGTAAACAAATGGATCGTGAGTGATCACTACACAAATAGTGATCACCTAGCTATAATAATAGAGCTAGGCGGACCAAATAGGAAATTCTGTACAAATCCCAGTAGTACAAGAACTGAATGGAAAACCAAAGAGTATGACAAAGAGATAGTCTTGACGATGTTTGACAATATTCAAATGACGGGATCAGCAGACGACAAGGCTGCACAAATGACGGGCCAGCTCACCAAAGCGTGCGACGCGGTAATGCCGAGAAAAGTGTCCAGTCAAAGATGGCCATCAGCATATTGGTGGAATGACAAGATCAAACAAGCGCGCAGCGTTTGTCATCGAGCTAGAAGATTGGAACAACGGGCAAGGAAGAAATTCTACCGAACCGGTAGAGGAATGGATGCGATGGAGAACTGCAACGAAAAAATGACAAAAGCTAAACGCAACTTTAAAAGGTGTATAAGAGAGAGTAAACAAAGATGTTTCAGAGAGCTGCAAGATGAAGTCAATGAAGACCCTTGGGGCCGACCTTATAAAATTGTCATGAAGAAGATCAAGGGAAGTTACATAGCCCCACCAAAGTGCCCAGAGGTACTAAGCAGGGTGGTAACAACACTCTTCCCAAACCAGTTGGACTTTCCATGTGCTATGGTAGAAGAAATAGATGTAGATAATATACCCTTAATTACGGAGGAGGAGCTACTATCAGCCTGCCGGAGGGTTGGAAACAATAAGGCTCCAGGACTTAATGGCATACCCAATATCGCATTGAAACATGCCATCCAGGCTCACCCAGCAGAGTTTATAGACTTGTACAACACTTGTCTCAAAGAAGGAACGTTTCCATTAAACTGGAAAAAGCTAAGGCTACCAAAGGTTAGCAAACCACCTGAAGAAGGGTCGTCATGCAGACCGCTCTGCATGCTCGATATGCAGGACAAAGTATTAGAGGGCATAATCTTCGTTAGGATGGAAGTCAAAACCGAGGGGCCAGAGGGGCTTGCGGAACACCAGTATGGGTTTCGTAAGTGCCGCTCAACATTAGACGCTATCGGCTTAGTGGTGAATACAGCACGGACAGCCATAAGCGGGAAAAGATGGAAAGGCGGGGCGAAAAAGTACTGCGCGGTGGTTACACTTGACGTTAAAAATGCATTTAACTTTGCAAATTGGTGCAAAATTCACGAAGCACTAGTGAGACTAGGAGTCCCTCCGTATATAAGAAGAATAATGTCTGACTACCTCAAGGACTACCGGGGGAGTTCCACAGGGGTCAGTACTGGGCCCGTTGTTGTGTAACATTATGTACGATGGCGTACTCAAGCTAGAATTACCAGAAGGAGCAATGATCGTAGGATTCGCAGACGACATAGCCTTGGTATTAGTAGCAAAAGAGAAAGAAGAGATAGCTGAAATTGCTAGTGAAGCTATCATTAAAATACAGAAGTGGCTAAATAATGCGAATCTAGAGCTTGCAGGCCATGAAACTGAGGCAATCCTAATATCTAGCAGAAAGAAGACGGAGAAAATTACCTTGAGAATAGGCGGTCATGAAATTACTTCTAAACCGACTATTAAATACTTAGGTATAACGTTAGACGCAAAGCTGCCCTTTAAACAGCACTTGGAAGCAGCAAAAGAGAAAGCCGCAAAAACTACCGCAGCGCTGGCGCGGCTGATGCCAAATGTGGGTGGTCCCACACAGAATCGCAGAACGTTACTGGCAAGCGTAAGTACATCAATCATGTTGTATGGAGCCCCGATATGGGTAGACGCTGTGCTGGTAAAGGCATATGAACGAAAGCTCTCCTCAGTGCACAGGCGAGATGCACTTAGGGTCGTGTCTGCTTACCGTACGGTATCGGACGAGGCGGTCTGCGTTATTGCAGGTCTCTCGCCAATAGACCAAAATCAATCGACGAAGAAAAAAGACGAGACAGCGGCAAAACCAAGATAGAAATTTGGAATGCCGCTAGGAAAGCAGCAATGACGGAGTGGAAAAAGCGATGAGACTCTAGTAGTAAGGTACGGTGGACACACCGCCTTATACCAAGTGTAGAAGACTGGACAAAATGAAGACATGGGGAAGTAAATTTCTACCTAACGCAGTTTCTGAGTGGACATGGATACTACCAGGCGTATCTGCACCGATTTAAATTGGAGGATTGCCCGGATTGCCCGACGTGCTTGAATGCAATCGAGGACGCCGAGCATGTATTCAGTGAATGCCTACGCTATGAACAGGAATGAGAAGATCTTGAGCGCTACCTGCAGACCAGAGTAACGCCTGAGTCTATTATGATAGCTATGATGACTTCGACCGACGGATGGAGCGCAATAAACAATTTTGCTGCAGAAATCCTTAAGAAGGTCCGAAAGGACGAAGAAAAAAGAAGAAGAAGACGTGAGATGCTGCAAGAAACAGACGATCGGACGATGCGGTAAGAAGTAAACGACAGAGGAAAACGTGATGACGACCACATCAACAGACGAGGGCGGTAGCCCAGAGTTCCTCCGGTAAGCAGTACTCAAACGGTGTTACCGCGGGACGGACTTATTGCAGAAAGAGCCAGGTCCAACTTACTTAGGGTCGGTAAGGAGGACGGAGAGGATTCGGTTGCCGTTGGTATTCAGAAGCTAACGGTAAACAAAGGGTTTAGTGGGTGAGAGTCCTACACAGGTGGTATCAGTCGGTGCCATATCGTCCATAATAGATTTGCCCTTAACCTCTCACTCTATAGGGAAAAAAAAACACACACACTATGTGTTGAGACGATTGTTAATTAGTAAATAAATGTAAAAGAGCATATTTAGTCCGATAGTGTTTTATATAAAACGAGTGATAATCAATTGCATGCACGCCATCCCGAATCGAAACATTTCCTAGACAGCCAAGCAGAGAAGGATCCCGCCACTCTCCGCGGTCTGCTAAAGCAGAGATAGCTGAGCTGCTGCGGCGATTCTTCTATGGTCGAAAGAAGATTTTTTGTCGACCCGGTGGTTTCTCCCGACCGTCCCCTTTACTTGGTGGGGTAATACAAATATTAGAAAATATATTACAAATTACGTATTACAAATTACGAAATCACGGGGACGCCACGAAATGGCGCTCAACGTGAATTGAACAAAGTATAGAATAGAATCAAACGAAACGCCGTACAAAATAGTGCCCAACGTATATTAATTGCATTAGAATATCAATTGAGTTGTCCCAAAATGGCACACAAAATGTTGAATTAAATATTGTTCAGACATCATAAAAGTCAATTTTCTATATTCGTTTACGTCAAAAAATGCCAAACCTGCACATATAACAAAATGGTGAATTTCTTAAAAATAACTCGCGTTGATGAGAAATATTTATGTGACTAAAACATAAACTCATTGTTTTTCATAAAGTTATTTTCTTAAAAAATAACGCGATCGACGCGTGAATATAAATATACAATGCAAAACTATGGAATGTTCGGAAGTGTGGAGAAATCTAACCGATTAAAAAAAATCATAATTATTGTTGAAATAAAGAGAATAGGGAAATAGGCGTGAAAATTTATCCCCAATTGAATGTATGAGTATAAATGCTCGCTAGAAAATTCTGGACATAATATTCCTTAAAGGAAAGTGTTGCGTCACGACTGCACAATAGTCGAATAAGTAAAAGCCGAGTTAGACTCGAACATTCCAAGAAACACAATACAGGCGGCATAGCCATACCGGAGAGCCAGCGCGTTAATCTAAGTGTATAAACGAACAGGTCGACGAGCTTCGACACCTAATAGTCGAACTCGTCAACTCTGTAGCGTGGCACAGCTTGAGTTAAACAAGCCGAAATAATATTTCGAAATACTCCATTGGATATTTTTCTCCACGAAGCGTCGTGAGAGTATATACATGTATATATGTATATTTATGAATGCATGCATGAGCATATAAACGAAAATTTCTTCAAATTAAATTAATGTCAATCGGAAGGACATATATTATTCTATCCAGACAAGTTGCAAAGATAAATACCTTAAGCAGTCCTATTTCTTGAAAAATTGATTTTTTTATGTGATATTTTGATAGTAAATTGCACGTAAAATACGCTCCCGAAATCCGTTTTTTGATCAAAGTTATACGCTAAATTCTGAATCTATCTTATTAACGTATTTTCGGAAAATTACGTATTTTTAATTTTTCCTTAATAAACGAATAAATAAACAAAAAAAATTATGATTTGCAATATATTATTATTAATACCTGTGATATATAAGTCATATATATTTTGTACGTGTATTTTAATAAAAAATTACACGTGTATACGTATAAATTAATTAATTTAAGCATATACTAAAATCTTGAAAAGATCGCGCCTTTTCTATACAAGGCGCACCCAACAGTTTGAAAATTCAAATTTGAATATCTGTGCGTATGTTACCTAACCCATCCTGCACAGGCGCTATATCTACAAGTATTTTGTAATATATCTACAATATACTTGTGATAATTTGTCTCAGTTATTGTAGCGTTTTATTTAAATATTTGAACATATATAATTAAAGTGTAGTAGAAAAAGTGTAGTTAAAAAGGTGTAGTGAAAAAGGTGTGGTGAAAAAGGTGTAGTGAAAAAGGTGTAGTGAACAAAGTGTAGTGAGAAAAGCAGAGCAGTGAAATTTGTATATAATAAAAAAAGTGTAAATTGTTAATGTAAGATTATTCTGACAATGGCTTCGAATAAGGATGCGAAGGGACGATTTGCATCTACTTATCCGGATGCCAAGTACTCGTTTGGCAGGACAACGTGCTGGCTTCCTGAAGATTATGAAGGAGTTTGGAGTACAACCTGGACACGCTGCTGCTAATTGGGCCTATACCACCGATTTCAGAAGACTCTTTGACGCTGAGAGGCAAACTCTTTTGAGTAGCAAGGAAGCCAGAGCTATCAAAAGAGCATTTCCACAAAAAGATGACAGCTGTGCTGCTGGTGCACACTAGACTGTGTGCACATCATGTTTTGCTCTTCATCAAATTGGAAAAAAAGGTATAATATATATTTTTATTACTTCACTAATTATTAATCCAAAATATTGATAAATTTAATTTTTCATTGTCAAGTACAACGATATTTAAGCAGCCTGCATTGTAATAATAGCGGAAAAAAAATAAGTATACTTCTTTGTATTTTTTTATGGCAATTATAAATCAGAAATATTCATTAATTTTGCTTCCTCTTAGAAGAAGCTTTGTAATAGTAAAATTTTGGTTTCGCTAAAACTTCATAGAAACATGTTTTTAGATGTTAGAAGTTCGAATTAGTTTTTCGGAAATGTCCGTATGGATGTGTGTGTATTTCTGAAACTACTCAGTCAATATCAATCAAGGCCTTCCTACGCCCGTAATCGAGACTCAAAAAAACTCATTTTTATCAGTTTTCAATTTATTACTAAAACATAAGGAGTCAAATTACTTGAAATTTAAATAGAATATAGTTTGATACGTAACCCATCAACATAATTTTTTTCGTCAGGTTATAATGTTTAGTTTCAGAGATATGAATTTAAAAAAAAAAATTACCTTTCTCATTTTATCTGCCCAACGGAGCGGTCAATAACGAGGACCAAACGGGGAAAAATAGGTCATTTTATTATCTTTTAAATGCATTTTAGCTGAATTGTTTGTAACAATGGAATGATTGAAAAAAAAGAAAATAATGTTTTTCGAAATTCGAAAAATGGCCATAAAAATTCAGAATCTAAAAGTAGGTATACATGTCAAATTTGATTAAAATTGACTGAGTAGTTTCAGAAATATCACGGTATACATACACACACATCCATACGGACATTTCCTAAAAACACATGATTCGAACTTCTAACATCTAAAAACATGTTCCTATGAAGTTTTAGCAAAACTGAAAATTTTAAATAACGATGAAGGTCAAGGTCGAAGTCAAGGTCAAGGTCATCGTTGTGTGTTCCCCTTGAAACTTGACCACTTTTGTTTAAAAAATATTTCTCTAAAATGCTTTGGTTGGGAGATTTCCGTTTGGTGGTTTTAAAATGGAACACCCTGTATATATTTATTTATTTATTTATTTATTTATTTTATTACCAGTAAAAATTTACATATTATATTACATAACAGTAAACTGTCGCAGAGATAAATGTAGTTATCTATTCGCGACACCATGGTTGTAAATTCAAATCGTTGAATACTTTGCAGTTTTAGTATCCTACAAAAATTCTATTTTTGTTCTCTCGGATGTGTTTATATATTTCCGATGTTACTTCCATTATTACACTATGTAAAGCAATATCCTTACATACTTTTGTTTACAAAAGTATGTAAGGATATTGCTTTCGTTTCTTTCTTTTTAAAGTTACTTGTATTTATGTCTTCTTCTAATGCCTTTAAATCCATGTTTTCATAATTATCTATACCGACAATTTTTATTCTTGGTTTTTTAATTTCTTCTCTTGCCATATTACATATACTTGATAGTTTTTTACTTAATAATTTTTCTGCTTCAATTGCACTTGTTTTATTCATACAACTTATAATTATCTCACTATCATTTTTAAATGTTACCCTTTTTGATTGTATTGCTTTTTCCTTGTTTAAGTAGTGTGTACGTATTTCTTGAGATCATTTCCATCAGCTCTGTTTTTCTTTGTTATTGCAATTTTTGGTATACGTTTTTCTATATTGGGTTCAATATTTACTACTTGCGCATATGTTTTATTTTTTACTTTTTGTACTGTTACTAAATGATCTTTTAGAATTTATTTTTGTCTTGTACCTCCTTAATCAATGTTTTTAAGGATCTATTTTCTTTTTTCAAGCTTCTAATTTCAGTGATTAGATCATTATCGTCCTGCGTACTTATATCACTACCGTTATCAGCATCTTGAATTCCCATGTGTTCAGTAATATACTTTTTGTTGTTGTATCTTTCAAAGCAACTTTGATCACACACACCACCACATATTATACACATCACTATTGCAATACTTTTCTTTTTATAACATTTGTAGAAATTTAGATCCACCTTGTCAGGTGGCTTACTTTCAGGCGGCGCCATGTTGGCGAATGATATATATATATAACCAAACTATAACCAAACTCTTCGATCCAATGATGACTTATCAAGTACAGCGAGCAATGCTTACAGATGCAGCACGAATCATCACTTATGTCAGTATTGGGTGGTTTTTGTCCAGTCTCCTCTATCAAACGGCAAAAATGTTAGCAATGTCATCAGAAATTCAGACACCTCAAACATCGAAGATCTCGTTCCAAATCTTGTGAATCTGTCTCTGTAATCTTTCTAAGATTATCTTTACTTCCACGCAGATTCAGAATAGTGTCATAAACAGTGGCATTCGTTAATGACACATTCTGATTCCTAACCTCGTTGGTAGACGATAAACTCTCCGAGAGACTAATCCCTAAGTATTTGTAACTCACTATATTTTATTACTCTATAACACCAAGTATATGAAAAAAGTATGTTATATTATAAACAAGTTTCAAATGAGACTGTGAACAAGTTCTAAAGTGCATCTACTGGCATAATTGTTGACATGGCAGCATTTGGTAACCCCTCGTAATGGATGACAATCATTGTCTTGGATTCTTAACATACTGAAGCTGGAGAAGTCCAAGCATAACAGAATAATGTGAATTCTTTTATAGATACTGTACCCAAGTCAAAAAGCTAATATATCTAATTGTAGTTCATTTTTAAATCATTATAACCCTTTCAACAGGTTAATTCCTAATTATTTTGTATCGCCGATTATTAACAATGTTATAGAATAATAGTATAATAAACACATGATTTAAACTAAGCTAAAAATCAGAAATATTAATATGGCATCGTCTGCATGCCCCGGTTCACTGTATAATTAATTTTCTAGCATTCTGTGAATGTCCGGAATAATAGTTTCAACATTTTTTTAACATATTAGTGTCAGTATACGTATCGTGCATTTGAAAAATATACCAATGATATTTCTATAGTCTTCGATTTTAATTTTATTTTGATTCATTTTGAACTAAAAACATACAGATAAGTTCTGAAGACTATCATTACAGATAGGGATGTTCCACCACCGTCATGGCAACTAAATTACTGTCAGCGTATACACATAGTAAATGTATATATCAGTATAGGTATAACTATACTAATAGTATACCTACTTATATAATACCAGCTTACAGATTTTAGTATAAATAAATTACTATTAACTACTATTAGTACATAGAACATTAGTGTCCGTATACGTATTATATATACACACACAAATAAACAAGCAGTTGATGCCACTACTAACAATACTAGTTAGTGGATACATAAAATGTTAGTGTCATGTATGAATTATAGTTGTTATTAACTATTACTTTATGATAAATTTTAATTGCAAGCGTATAAAACGCTATAAAAAAATAATCCACGATTCATTAAATAATTTTTCTACCAAATAAGGAAATCAGCATTATTTTACAATTAGAAAAGTAAAATTCATTAACATGACGATGGAGAACTAAATATTGAGAACGATGAATATTGTCACGGATTCGATATATTACACATTGACTAGTTCGTTCAATGTAGATATGTATGATCAGTGCTATACGAGGGTGGTCTGAAAAGTTTCCAACCTAACAAAGATACAAGATATTTGTTCTGAATTTTTTACTTTTTAACATAGTTTTATTTACAGTAATTAAGCCTAAACTGCACCAAAAGAGCGTTGTAAATGTTCATTCAATCACGAATGACTTAATTACCTCAAATTTTGGAAGAAGCTTCTAAATATGTATCTGCTTGTACTGAGCGGAGGACATTTCTGAAAAATAACAATTTTCAATAATTAGTCACACGTATGTTGATAATATTAGTAATTATAGTACATGTTATGAATGCGTGCATACGTAACATTCACTTTGGACTTATCTTTCTTATTTCTACTCCGCTCAGGTTGAGAAGAAAGGTGTTCTGAAGCTCTCCCTCAAATTTTAAGTTGAGTGGACATCCAGATTTTGAGATACCCTGCGGCAAAGGTCCTGAAATCATAAAAACATAAAAACTGAGAAAAATGCATTATTAAATAATTTCAATAAAACCGAGCAATTGTAGAAAAAAATATTTATCAATATTCACTAGCAAGCTCCCCGCCGGCGCGAGCGAGAGAGCGAGCGCCTGGGCCGCGCACACTTCTCGAACGACTCCTTGAGCCATAGGACCAAACTCGGACGAAAGATCCTAATTATATTTAAATAAAGCGGACTAGTATATTTGATTGAAAGTGCTGTGTTGATTCTTTGCGCGTGCCTCCTCCATCCATCCCAGTTTGAAAGGTTATAGAGTACCAGCTAGCTACCGCAGCGCAGAACGTGGCTGCAGGAGACAGACGGAGGTATCCGAGGTTACTGTTAAAGCAAGTAAGTGAAAAATCGTCTTAAACGAATTATACGTGAGTGAACGATACAAAGAAGTGCGTTAATTCGGGAGTGCGTGTTAAACGATTATCGAAAGGAAAAACGAACGTGAGATATATCCGACATGAATGTTTTAGTTTGTACGCGACGATTTGTCCTAGAAATAACACGGATAGTTTTCGAAAGAGTTAAAATAAGTATACTAAAAGATCAAAAATCGAAAATTAAGCACGTTTATATGCTGTAATTTTGAGAGAGAGGTTAAAGTAGTTGATCGAAAATCTAGAGGTGTAAAATTACGTGAAAATAAAAATACTAGTTAAGCAAAGAAAATGAAAATTCGAAAGACATGAGAAATTAAAATGGCGTCGAAAGAATAGAATTACGCGATAGAAAGGAAATCATAAGAACGATGCTCTCTTCTTAGAAAATTTGTGCCGGTCGGGAGCGAGCGCGTGCGAAGAAACCCAGGAAGAAATTCTAGGATTCAGGGAACGTTTTCAAAATGAGAGGGTGAAGGTGCACCTAGAAAACAACGAAATCTGTTTCACCACTGAAAGTGGATTTAAGAAGGAAATCGGTATTGTTGTCGTTTTATCTCTTTTATAGCATGAACTCACTATTACTCAATTGATTTGTGTTCGGTTAAGAGAATTATTAGTTATATGGGTCTGAGTGAGTATTGTGGTTATCTTGTTTTCAGATGCTATAATATTAACTCGTTTTTGTTTAATTGACTTGTGTTCGGTCGAGAGAATAAAAACTGTAGCTGTCATAAAAATAATTTTAAATTGAACAAGATTCTGACCCAGCAATATAAAGAAGTATTGACTGATGCGTCAAATAACTGCTAAAATAAAATTGTGAAATAAATTACAGATAAATCCGAGGCTTCTGAAACGGAGATGCAGCTGCTGGAGGAAGAATTGCCCGAAAGAAATTTAGCAGGAGAGGAAGTGATTCTTCCTTATTGTTCATCGGTAGATCAAGAAGAAGAAAGCGATAGCGAAAGATCGGAAGATATGGTTCTGCAAAATCCAGGAAATGTAATTGTAAATAGACCGGAAGAAAACACACTATTCAAAATGAAAGTGCTCATAAAGGTACCCCGAAAATTACCAGTATTACGACTGTAAAACCTCAAAAATATTTTATTAACAAAGATTTTCTGAATACCACCTCAAATGATAATATATTTGAACGCAAACTTAAAAACAATGATTTCTTAAATTCTGCAAAATTCGAAGACAAACTGAAAATGATGTCCGAAAGCTATCAAGAAAAATTGAAAGAGACCGAACGAAAAGCGAAAGAAGAATTGGATGCGAAATTGAAAGAGGCAAAGGAGCTGCTTGACCTCACTCGCGGAGAACTCGACAATCTAGTCGAATATGGAATTAATACGAAAGCCTACGTGAGAGACAAGGTCTATGATATTTATACTGAAAATCGAACGAAATCCATGCCTGAAATGACCGGAAGATCCAAGACAGTAAGTAACTCAAATTCGAAAGAACTAAATCAAGATGATACTACAGATATTAATAATGTAAGTTCATTAATTATAAATGAAATAGATAGACGTTTAAAAGAACGCGAAAGTATTACAAAAGATTTGTTAGAATCTAGAAATACAAAATTACACCGGGATTATAAATTAAATGCACATATGCGATTTGAATACTTTTTGGATTTCTTTAAATCTGAGTTGAGATCTCTAAATTTACTATATATTATAAAAAGTAATGAAAATGAAAACATAAATTCAAACATTAATAAAAGTGTTTTAATACAACAAAAATATGATGTTCGCGAAAGATTAATCGAACAATTGGAAATTAACTATTACTCGAAAATTTGTGAAATTCAGGAGCCGAAAGATATATTAGAAAAGCTTAAAATTTTAAAATCGAGCGAAGCATATTTAACAACCATGAATTTGCGGGAGCAACTGTACAGCTCTAAATACAATCCGAGTAACGAAAAGGCTTCTATTTTCTGGAATCATTTTAAAGACATAATTCGAACGTACAATAGTTTACCGAAAGTAAAATTTTTAACTGAGGACGAAATTAGGGATGCCTTTTTCAATGCAATCTCGAAAGCCTTATCGGACATTAAACGGTTAAATTTCTTGAACATGTCCCAATTAGGTAAAGAATTGTCGTACGAAAATCTTAAAAATTTTATAATACAGGAGGAAAGTAAAACAAGAAGAAATCAAGCGTCCGGAGGTGCCTTGGTGACAGCAAACACAATTAAATATTTTAATTGCGATGAGTTTGGACACTTGAAACGAGACCGTCCATAAAAGGGACGGGAGTGAAAATGTGCTACGAATGCAGACAATTCGTAACGTACATGGCTGCTCAGTGTTTACAGCGTCTAGCAAACTCGAAAGATAAAAGGTATGAAAATAAAAATTATAGTAATCGAGGTGATCGTGATAATAGAAGTGGTAGAGACGGTAATAATTATCGCAGTGGTTTTAAACGCTCGAATGAAAATCAAAATGTCTCGAACGTGAAAAGAGGTTATTTCAACATTAAAAGAGGAAGAGGAAATCAAGATAGGAATAATCGTGGCGGTAAACAACAAAATAAGAACAACAAATAAGAAAAAGATCAACAAGATAAAAGCACCATGAACGTTAATGGTGAGTACTTTGTCATGATTACGGATGATGAGATCAAATCTGTTTTTAATATCGAATAATTGGAAAATTATTGGCAAAATTTCTAGCTGACTCCGGTGCCACTGAACACCTTACAAACTCGCACATGATCTTTAAGACACCTAACAAAAGAATCGATGAAATTAAATGCGCGAATAATTCGAAAGAAGGGATATTAAAAACGGAGGGAGTCGGCGATATTGTATGTAAAACGAAAGATAATAAATTGCTTAATTTAGAAAATGTTATATGGGCAGATAATTTATTTGAAAATTTGATCTCCTTGAGAAAGTTTGTTGATCAGGGTCTGAGTATTTATTTAGATAACGAACGCATAGACATCTATGATCCTAGATCAAATGAGTCTTTACTAACTGGAATATATGAACAACCGTTCTGGATTATAGAAATCGAAATTAACAATTCAAATTATGCCTTTAGCAAATGTAATAATGTCAAAGCATACGTAGTGACGCGAAGCATGGCAAAGAGAGAGGGAGATGATGTAGAAATCAAAAGTATGAATGAAAATTTGAAAGAGATTGTCGAAAGAGAAAAAGAACCTTTAAATGAAAGAGAAAAAGAACTTGAAATAGAAACTGAAAAGGACAGTACAAATTTAAGCTTGGAAAACTGTTCAGATTTTGATGTCACAATAAGAGATAGAAATATAGTACCGGTTGATCAAGCTACAATTGAAAAAGATCCAAATCATAGCATAGAATTTGAAAATGCCAAAAGACAAATTGCTGACAAAGCTATGCTGTGGCATGTACGAATGGGATATGCGTCCTTTAAATACTTAAAGAAATTGCAGAATGAACATCCGGAAATTAAAGACTTATAAGAATGTAAATTCAACGAAAGTATTAGAAAGTCTGAAGTTTGTTTAATATCTATATTAAATAAACTACCTTTTCGAACGACACGTACAAGAGCAGAAAGACCTTTACAAATAATTCATTCGGACGTGATGGGAAAAATAAATCCATTTTATCCTAAAGGATATAAATATATATCAGTGTTCATTGATGACTACTCGAGACTTGCTATGGCTTATCTTATGAAATCGAAGGATGAAACAGGTCACTTTTTCGAATCATTTGTGAAGAGTGCTCGTAATCTCTTAGGACAAGATGCAAAGATATGTTACCTACGAAAGGATCAAGGTACTGAGTATAGTGGAGGGTATACGGTCGAAGTATTAAAGAAATTAGGAGCTGAATAACAGCTGGCTTGTCTTGATAAACCTCAACATAATGACATGTCTGAAAGATTTAATCAAACAATACAGCGAAAGATCAGATCATTAATGTATGATTCGAAGTTGCCTGAAAAATGTGGGATTTAGCATTGAATGCAGTTTATGCCTGTAACCACACGCCGCATGTGTCGAACGACATGGTTTTTCCATTGAAAAGATTCAATCCGAAAATCAAAATAAAATTAACACAAATCAAACGATTTGGATGTCTGGCTTATATGAAAGTACAACGAAAGGTAGGCCCAAAATTTCAATGTGTAGGCTTCAAAACAATTTTGGTAGGCTACAAAGACACTGGTTATTTATTGTTGAAGCCAGAAGATGGAAAATTGTACGAAAGTCGGGATGTTAGATTCAATGAAAGATTTGTCTTCGGAGATAAATACAAGAAAAATGAAATAAATAACTGGGCCAATGTCGATGTGGAAATAAATTCAGATAAATGGTTCACTGAATTCGAGTCAGAAAGTGATTCGGAAGAAAATAAATTGAGCAATGATAGCAATTCAAAACCGGAGGGAGTTGAAAAACGAAAGTAAGGACGTTCAAGAAAAGTGATTGCAGAGAATGATCAATCATTGGTTGACGAACAAATTCAAGCCTTGATTGCTGACATTAATGGCAATCCGGTATCCTACGCTGATGCCATGTTGACGAAGGATAAAAACAAATGGACTGAGGCAATCAATGAAGAGCTGAATTCAATGTATAAAAACAATGTTCGGAGTCTAGTGGACAGACCAGTAGCGCAAGACAGAGCTCGAAAGCCAAACATTATTGACTCAAGATGGGTACTGAAAAGGAAAATCGAAAACAATAATCAAGAAAGATTTAAAGCTCGACTTGTGATTAGAAGATTTAAAGATAAAAATATTTATGATTTACTAGAAACGTATGCTCCTGTATCACGATTACCTCTAATCCGAGCAGTGCTTGCAATCATAAATAAATACAATTTAGAATTATGTCAAATGGATATGAAAACCGCCTTTCTAAATGGCACGTTAAGTGATGCCATGTACATGGAAATTACTGAAGGAGTTCAATGTTCGCAAGAAACTAGATTGAATAAAGTTTGTAAATTAAAACGAGTATTATATGGTTTGAAAGTAAGTCCAAAACTTACTCAAAGTCGGAAATTGGTCTGCGATCACATGAGAACAAACCATATTTGTTTACTTGGCGACAGAAAGATAAATTTTTGATATTAATTTTATACGTTGATGATACACTTTTATCAAGCAACAATGTAGGAAAATTGAACGAGATTAAATAAAAGCTAATGAAAGAATTTGAAATGACCAACTTAGGAGAACCAAAAATATTTTTAGGTTTAGAAATAATTCGAAACATAAGAACGAAAGAATTAAAATTAATTCAGACAAAATATATCGCTCGAATGCTTCGAAAATTTAATTTTGATAAACTACATCAGAAACGAACGCCAATGATTACAAATCAAGTGTCTAATCGAGAACGAAAGCACAGAGAAGAAAACGAGCATCTCGAAGATTTTAAGGAAAGTAGTAACATTAAAAATATTTCATACAGAGAAGCTGTAGGAATATTTTTGTATTTAGCAAATGCAAGTTGACCTGATATTTGTTATTCAGTGAACGTTTTGAGTAGACATCAAAATAATCCAACAGAGAATGAATGGAACATTATTAAACAAATGTTCTGTTACTTGAAAGGAACTCGAACGCTAGGATTAAATTACCATTTTGCCGACTGCAAAGAATCAAAAACTAGTGGCTTCGTCATAAAGTTGTATGGTGATTAAATTACGTGACGAACTCGTTAGCAAAATTACGTGTCACTGTCTACTTGTTAGGCTGAGTACGTCTCGATGAGTGATGCGTACCAAGAATTAATGTGATTAAACAACTCTTTGAAAGTAATAGTCACAGACAATTTCCTTCCAATGAAATTGTTGTGTGACAACAAAGCGGCAGAGTCTAGTTCCAAAGTCAGCGGAAGCAATAAAGTATGACATATGTGCCTGATGTGAAAGAACACTACGTTTGACAATGTGTCGAAAGGAGATTCGTAAAAGCACTATGGATCAAATCGAAAGAGCAATTTGCCGTTGTATTTACTAAACCCTTGGCATTTAACTTGCATACTTGCTTAACTAACTCTATTATGAATGTTGAAAGTAATAATGATTAATTCATGAATGTATTTTTATTGTAATTATCTTATGTTGCAGGAAATATTGAATGATCGGAGGACCGGAAGAACCGAAGGAGCCAACATGAGGGTGCGGAAGGGAGTGTTGAAAGTAGCGCCCTCCATGTCATCTCTACTGAGCTCGCACAAGCGTCCCCTCTCCCTGCCTGCGCCACGCTCACTTCTCGAACGACTCCTTGTGATTACGGTAAAACGAGTAATACTTTAATTTAATAATTTTTTTTTCAGAATATTTTTTACAGTAAATTTATTAATTAGAAAAATGAATTGCCACCTGTTACGGACGAGCCGTAGGCTCTCCCGTGGTATCTCCAATGGCTGGGAGAGACAGCAGGGAACGCCGCTGCCTGAAATTTGCATGCTCCAGAGGTGCAGCGTATGCACTTCTGCATGCGCGATCGCTCGCCGTGGACGAGTCGCATCGACGGCAGAGCGGGGAGATCACCGGCGACGGCAGAGCTCCTCTCTAGCTACGAAATACACAGCATCTTCACCAAGCTCCTGTTTGCTTCTTATGCTCTTAGAGCAGGTCCCCGTCATTCTCTCATCATCCGTGACATTTGGCATCCCTGGTAAGGACTCTAAAGGGGACTCTAAGGAAGAACCAGTTTGGTCAGACGATTTTTTTCATTTTCATTTTTCATCACGACCTCGTACAAGGGCCAACAAAAAATACGGCGCCGTCGCAACAGCAGCACCAGTGGTCGCTCGGGAAGAAAACCCGAGCTAACAAAAAAAAAATAAATCATCAAGCCGTCTAGATCTTGCTGCAGTTCATCGTCAACAACGAAAGAGCGGCAACATAAGGACCTTCATAACGCCTTGTTTAACCTCATTTCACCTCACGCCCAGGAACGCGCCCAGGAACGCGTAAGGCGGCGCAGGAAAATCTCGCATCACAGTCGATTTACGCCGATTGAATTAAAAAATAAAATTTCAATTTTTGCAAACGCCAGAGGGCGTGCAAAATCCTCAAAGTCCATCTGGGCCCACAAAGCTGACCTTCGGCCCACAAAGCCCATCTGGGCCAACGCTCAGCCGTCGGTGCGAACCAGTCGTCCACGTGCCAAGCACCCGCCAGCTCAAACCGCAGCCAGCCCACGCAGTTGCCAGCTCCAGCAGCGATCAGTATCGTCGAGCAGCCGAGTCAGCAGCAGTCAGCTGTAGCGAGCAACCGAGTCCGTAGCAGCCACGTTGCGTCTAGCGAACTGTCTTCTAATGTAAGTCTTTCTCGCCTATAAAGTATGTCGAACAGCTTGGCTTCCCGCGAGTACGAGTTTCGGCATTTTAGCGTTTAATTAAGAGAAATAGTGCGCGAGCTTCTAAGCATTATTTTTTTCGGGATTTGCGGGGAACAACACACATACCACACCAGCCACATGGCTCCTCGCGGTTTATTTGAGATCGAACTCACCGTGCACGCGCAAATCTACGGCCAGAATTATTGCTCGTGATCTGTCAACGGACGAGTCGGAATCCGAGAAACCGTCAGAGCTCATGACCAATAACTGGCAGGAGGAACAGCGAAAGCTCCTGGACGGCAGCGCAAGCTAACCATACGCGTATGACTTTCCAAGTCAAACTGAGGAAGCGATTTAAACCAGAGTACCGCTCCCAGCCCCACGTGTTCGACGAACGAAGCACGCGGCTTGTCCGATTCGGGAAGGAAATTAAAAGCGCAAACCGAAATGCAAAATCTGGAGAACAGGCTAATCGACCTCACGCTAGGAAACGACGCGCACGGAGAAAATTTTCCCGGGGATGCTACCGCGGTACCTTCTCCGTCAAACAGCGCGACAAAATGTCCCATAAATGCAACGCGGGAATATTAAACTTGCACACTATAAAAAATGTGGCATAGCAGAGTGTAACAGACGATAGGCTGAGACAGCAAAGGCTAGAATTCGCGGCTCAGAGAGACCTCGAACCTATTCAACCGTCGCAAGTTCTCAACCCTTTCGCGCTCGGGTTCTCGCAAAATACGCAAGCGAGAACGCTTTCTGCACAAAGCCATCCCTAAGGCGATGCGTACGTCCCGCTAAGAAGTTCGTACGCGACGCGCGTGGAGCAGCGAGAAGCGAGAGCATGCAATGACGGCCGCGAATCGCTGCCGAGCGTACGACAGCTGAGAGACAGGTTCGAGCGACTCGCGTCGGCAAGCAGCAGCTCGACAGGCCGCTCTTTAGGCAGCACCGCAAGTAAAAGCAAGAGCAGCTAGCAGTACCAATCGATCGCAAAGTTATTCAAGCGCGTAAAATCATTGGAGTCGGCAAAAATCGTCGCGGAGAATAATATTCTACGCGAGCCAAAACGGGTTCCGATATGCGCATCACTAGCCCCACTCAAAGCCAGAGCCGGAAACGCTCAGGCGCACACGAATCAGATTTCTTCCGAATCACCGCGGTATTGAGGGTCCAGAAGATTCGCGTCGAAAACAAGAGGCGGATCACGGAAGCAGCTTGGTCAGCTAGAAAGCCCAACGTTGAGGCCGACTCCTTCGCAATTGTCTCCGCTAGCTCAGAAACGGAAACCGAAACTGAGCCCGTGCTTGCCCACATCGAACTTTCTCGCAGAAGAAGGGCCTATCGCGCAAGCACACATAGAATCACAGACGGATGGGCACGTGAGTCGCGAGCCAACGTAAGCCAATCTGACGGTAGGTATGAACGCACAAAAAATGCGCCTTCTCACCAAAACAACGATTGCGCGCACGCGCCCCCGCATCAAGGACTGATAACGATCCCGACTCGGGCCCTTCCAACCGCGATGACTGACGCAGACGCGCTCCACAGCTTCCGCACCGCGGCGGTTTCCCTATGAGCGGTAATTCTGCAAAGTAGGAAAATCCAGAGAATTACGATCCAGCTATGCCTTTTCACCAGGTCGCTGCGTGCATCCCAGAATTCGGTGGCGACCCCGATACGTTAAATTTGTTCCGCAAAGCAGTGCGTGAGGTGATGATTTCGCATGAGACAGCTTACGAAAGATACCTCCTGCTGCATATCGCGAATAAATTGAAAGGCAAAGCCACAGAACATTATCGCGCCTGTCGGAGAATACGACTTGCATGTGGAAAAACTATTCCACCGCTTTATGACAATTGTGGTGTCGACACCCGATCTGTCGAGCTCGGGCAGGTGGTCTAGGAGGCGCCAGGCAAGGGTAGATGTACTCGAATAATTTCTGTTTGGCTTGAGGGCGCCTCTGAACCACCAGGTCCGGTGCTGATTCCCCTCGAACTTAAGCGCGGCTATAACCGCAGCAATAGAATTCGAGGGTAAGTAGAGAGGCCGGAACGCGACGTGCATACCGGCAGTGTCCGTGAAACACGCCGCGCAGATACGCAGACAATAAGCACGGCATAAATCCGGAAAGTTCGGGAAACGCGCAAGCTGATGAAGACGACAATCCGCGAACGCACTGTGTCTACTGTAACAGACACGGACATTTGGTTGACGGCTTCAAGGAGCTCGTGCGACACGCGTCTAAGCGGATGATATCAAATCCTTTCGAGAAAAATAATAATTCGAACAATAATTCGAACAATAACCTGAATAAAGGTAACTCGAATAATAATAACGGTTCGAATAAAAATAACAGCGGCAACGGCAAAAATAATATTAAAAAGAGAGGTGGCGCGAACCGCAATAATCGCAACAAACATAACCGCGATCACTCAGCCGATAGTGGCAACCGCAGCTCAGATCGCGAAGATAAACATGCTGATCATTTAAACTACATTCACATTCGTCGCGATCCATAAGCGTCGAGCGTCTAGTAAATTAGCGAGATAATAAACTAGCAGCAAAGTCGGTAAAGATAAAATTCCTTACTGCGGGTAGGCGTCGCCTATTGTCACCGTAAATTGCCCCCAATTACATAAACGCACGGGTAAAGTCCACGCGGACTCGGGTGCAGATATTTCCGAAAGTCGTGAAAGTCGGGGAGCTAGTCCCTAGCTATCCGTATGACGCGCAGAAAATCGTGAAAGTGCAGAGAGTGACCGAAGGTACTGCGTACACGCTCGACCAGGCTAGGCGGAGGTCCAGCTGGATGGGCTGTTCTGCAAAGTCCAACCAAATGATTTTCCTTTAGAGAATTCGGGAATCATTGGGTGGAACATAATCGGTACTCACAATGGATGTGTCGATGCGTCATGCAAAAGCCTCAAACTCGGTGAATTAAGCCTACCGCTCGAATCCGGCGAACAAGTCACTATCACAGCACGAGTAAAAATGATAATTAGAAATAATATAAAAGATAATTAGCACGAGTGAAAATTGATAATGTGAAAGTGGGCTGGGTCCCTCTTATGTAGAATTACTGGAGAGCAAAATGATGATCAATAACCCAATAACCCAAGCCAATGAGGACAGCATTGCCGATGAGCTCGCAAGTTCATTCGCTAAATTACGACGTACAATCAATTCGGAAATATCCGAGAATAAATATAAAGAAATTCAACTGCGCAACGAAAAATTGAAATCGGATGATGCTATCTCAACGGCTGTAACGCCGAAGAGCGGAGGCTTTTACGTGAAATAATAGATGATTATGCGGGTGTATTCGGCCTCGAAAGGGAACCTTTGCCCGCGACGCATTCATTGCAACATAAAATCACGTCAAAATCTAATAAACAAATAAGATACCAGTGCTTCCGTTTTCCGCCCGCATTAAAAGAGCATATGCACAAAGAGCTCGCAAAGCTTCACAAACAAGACATCGTGAAACCCTCATCGCCAATCTGGCTCGCCCCAAAAAAACTCATTTCCGCTCCCTTAATGCGGAAACGGAGGTCAGTTGCCACCCTTTGCCATTCAGGAGCGACATCCTCGAGCCTCTCGCCTCGGCTAATTACCTGACCGTAATGGACCTCAAGCAAGGGTACCACAAAATCGAGATGCATCCGGATTCCGCTCACTTAGTGGCATTTTACGCACCCGACGGGAAACACGGCAACCAGCTCCTGCAATTCAGCAGGATGGCCATGGGTCTGAAAGAGGTAACCATAACTTTCACGCATGCGATGTCCTTGGCGATGGCTTGTTTACAGGGTGACGAGATCGAAATTTACCTTGACGACCGCATGGTCTTTGGCGAAACACTTGACCAGCAAAACGAGCGTCTTCGTCGCATATTAAACCGTCTTCTTATCGCGAACATGACGGTAGAGCCGTGAAAATGCCAGTTTTTAAAGAAAGAGGCACAAGTGCTCGGGCTCATAATCGGCAGCGGACAGATAAAAACCGATCCAGCCCAAACACACGCCTTGACAAATTTTTCGAATATCGCTTTCCCGTTATTTCAGCTACTACAAAAAGAAGTAGAGTTTGTGTGGGGCGAGCCCGAAAATATCGCGTTCGAGACACTACGAAGCTTATGTCAGGAGAGCCGGTTCTGAAAGCGCCGGATTTATCGCAACCGTTTGTAGTAACAACTAAAATCAGTGATTTTGCTTTCGGTACGATTCTGAGCCAGGATAAATTGGGCTCAGACCAGCCCTGCGCCTACGCGTCGCGAAGCTTGAAGGGAAGTGAGTTCAAATATCCCACCTACGATAAGGAGCTCCTCGCGATCATTTTTACGAAAGAACTTCCACACGACTAAAAAGACGGACCTGCGTTTTAATAGGCTCAAAGCCGCACTGTCGGGCTACGATTTCAACGTCACATATCGTCCCGCTGCCAAAATCGCGAATACCGACGAGCTCTTCTACAACCAGGTGCTAAAAGACGGTGAAACAAATCCGGACTTACCTCGTTTAGAACTTTTCGAATTGGCGGATAAACAAATCAATGAAAATCAGGACGAAGAAGCAGGCGCGCCGCCGGGAAAAGTGTTTCGTGCGCGTGCAGTCTAACAGCATGACGGCAACGCAGACGAAAAGCTACTCAAGCCGAATTCAAACTCGGAAAGCTCATCTAGCCACAGCGAGAAGAAAAAACCTCGCGAAGATAAGGTGCCAATTTATAAAAAGGGCAAGTTTCTCGCAGTGCGTAACGAATTTAACGATTTTTACATTTATCGTGTGCTTTACAACATTTATGAAGGCAACTTTTTAATCATATTTTACGGGAAATTTCCTATAAAAATCATACATAAAAAGTGGTAGAATAATTATTTTAATGACAATTAGACATTGTCGAATAAGAATATGAAAAATTCACGATTTTTCGAAATTTACCGTTTCGCATCCTTTTGGTATTTTGTCGATAACTTCGTAAATAAAATTTTTATGTACAAAAGCTAATTTAAAAAAATCAATTTTTTGAAGTTTTAACCCAGACTCGGAGACACGTTAAGTAAGTCTGCATCAGTTGACAAAATGAATCTCATGAATTATTAATATAAGTTTAACTGGAACTTGTTTAAGCTAAAACTGTATAAAAAGCTAAGAATTAAAATTTTGTAACTATATCGACTATGATATACTTGCATGTCAAAACAAACAGTTTCTTATACTCGACGAAATCGAGTTTACCTCTAGAATACATAAGATTTTATAGGATAAGTATTCCATATCCTATACTTATAATCACTTGATACAAATTTTAATTATTTAATTAGAAATCCAAAACAATTTGGACAAAACGAAAAAACGAAAACAAATATTCATTGTGTGTAGGTAGTGACCTTTGAAACTTATCGTACGGTTCCTTCCGTATAGCTACTTTATTTTTTGTCTAAGTCCAGCTTTTAAAAGGATTTCAAATGCAGAAATCGGAAGCCCTATACTTATGAATCATCTTAAAGTCCAAGTTTATGTTTATAATTAACTATACATTATACATGTTTTTTTTTTATTATTCTAGGTCGTTCGAGAGAAATTTGTGGCTCATCGACAAGCAGTTCATATTCTAAGTATGGAACCAACAATGATTGCTAGCACTATTCCTACTGGCTCTGCAATTCAAGAAAATCATGTTGTTGTAGAGCTGCGTAATCTTATGAAAGAGGTTAGTAGATTTTATACATTTTCATGCAGTTTGGATCTCATAATGATATAAACATTATCACATAGGCAGATAAATTAAAAATAGAACAAGATGCTATAGAATGCGAACTAAAATCAGTAGTCATTGATATGCAAGGCATCTTATTATCTACTTTAATTAAAGATGGAGCTATTAATGAAAATAATTTAATCACAGAGAATCTTAATATTGCTTACGGTCCGTTACAAAACCGAATTCGGGAAGCTGCTTTGCGTCAAGAAAAAC
Source organism: Muscidifurax raptorellus (assembly GCA_020010945.3). Classification (NCBI taxonomy): domain Eukaryota; kingdom Metazoa; phylum Arthropoda; class Insecta; order Hymenoptera; family Pteromalidae; genus Muscidifurax; species Muscidifurax raptorellus. The sequence continues at coordinate 240,131 of JAHUUD020000035.1, forward strand.
TTATTGAAGTGGTTCAGGTAATATACGTTGTTACATTTCAATTGTATTCATAAAAATTAATCTTCTTAACTATTTACTATGTAAACTTAGAAGTCTCAGCTTTTTATTGATAGTACAGCACAAGGTTGAATATTTTTAATAGTAGAAATATAATTCGTTAATTGAAGAAAGATGATTTAATTGTTACCTGCGTATACATGGGCAATTCCATGCATATTTTTCTTTTAGCGTTTCAGTGATTCATATTATTTAACTAAGAATTCATGTCAAAAGTTTTTATTTTCAGAATTAATATACCTATATATGCATGTCTGAAAAATGAAATTCAATTACTACACGCCTAGATTTTAGGGATTTCGCTATTTTTATAAACCTTTACACACCCTGTAGTAGAAAATGAATGATTCTGAATAGCTGTCAGTTGAATAGTTAACCAGTAGCTTTAAATAAAAATCGTAACTAGTATACCCAAGATTCGTTCAGCAAGCGGTGAAGTAGTGTCTGCTGGTACAGATAGGAAAAGTTATCGATTGACATTGTAAACACTGAAGCTGCGGCAGTGAGAATGAAATTCTGGTGGTGCAATGGCATGGGAAAGCGACGTAACGTGAATCGCGAAGTTAGACGACAGCCGGTCTTCTGTATGTTTAATTGCAACCCTCGCATTCGTACCAGCCAAAATAATCAAATTAAGGGGACAAAACACTTTTGAAATTCAAAAATATCGATGGTTTTTTGTACAATTAAGAGTTTTTAATTTATCTCGTATGAAGAATCACACTTATAAGCGATGCCAGCCATAGCATACTTCCGCTTCTCCCGATTCAATGCAACATTCCTTCCAGGATTCCAGACAATTGTAAAACTAAGAACCGCCCTCCGTATGAGAGTAAATAAAGAGATGGAAGCTGGTTATTTATTACGACATCTACAATGGGACACAAGGCAGGAAGTTTTTTTTTATCTACTATTACTGCTGCAGTGTTTTAGGCTCAGCTGACAGAGAATCGCAATCCTATTTCCTCACTGTTTTGACACAAAAACTTACCTCAAAGCAGCAGGTATCATGGGTAACTTCGAAAAAATCCGAGAACTTAACCGGGAATCGAACCTACGATCCCTTGGGCGAACGTGTCTCTGACGTTTAAGGCGTGCGTCTTACCCAACTGAGCCACGGACACTCCACAGGTAGTTTAGAGTCGGAGACGATATAGATTAGGTTCGTGTAGTTAGAAACGTTTTCAGTCCTGTATTTTCAATAAATTTTCGAAGTTTATTTTTACATAATTTTTAGCATAGGGGGAGGAATACAAACATTTATTATCAAGATCCCTTTATAGTTTACATATAATGGCTACGTCAACCTCGGTCTCGCAGATATACTGGTTAAGTAAATCATGCACTGTCTAGCAGTGATTTATGTTTAATTGAACTATCTACATTATCTTGGCTTCTTCAATTTCCCTAATGTCGCTGGATAGACCGGACATGTGTAGCTACCAGCTGTGTGTTAACTGTTCTCTTTTGCGTCTCTTTCATGGCACAATACGCAGTTTGATTCGAGGTTACAGAGTTTTGGTTTCCGCTCTATTGGCCCACATTTGTAGCAACAGTTACTTCGATCCTGTGTTGTAGTACACTTTTCGGCGATATGACCAAAACCTAGACATTTATAATATCTAAGAGGCCGTGTCCCTCCTTGTAACTCTCGAATTCTGCAGACTGACTATCCTATCTTGATTCTCTACTTTGCTATTGTCTGTTTAGCCGTTGATGCTGGCATTTGGACAACCGCGGTCTGCGTATCGCCATATGCCTTGCGCACCAACTTTACACCTACACTCCACTACAATTATGTCACTATCTCGGAACTCCTTCTGTAGAGCTTTTACAATGTCCTCCATATTGGTAAATATACCGAGGTTCTTTATTTCAAAAATCTCTTCATCTTGCAGGGTTGATTGTTGTGGTACTTCCTTCCAATACTTCTTGCATTGCTTGTCGAAGTTTCGTTGCCTTCTCTTCAGCAGCAGGTCACCAGCCGTCGTCTAGCGCATCATATTTACGCTACTTCCTAGTATTTTCAGGCTGGCCTGAAAATACTAGGAAGCCGCCTTCATCTTTCTCAGCAATTCTGCCTATGACTTCCCCTCCGTAGCGTTTATAATAAGGACATCCGTCGTAGTTCGAGTATCTTTTTACTGCGAGACATCTGTGCCACTTCTGTCGTCCTCTTTTTTCTTCTTTTTCTTGGCCTTTTTTGTTTCCACCGTCTACCAAGGTTGGACTTTACCTGGGATAGGCAGTGGGCACTGAGAAGTGCTGGGACTACTACCTCCGCCATATTAAGCCTTCTTTCGTCTTTACAAGCCCATTTTAAGGAGGTGATCACTGCGTCAGTCTTTCAGCTGAGATATGCGGATTTCGTAGGTTGTTCAGTAGTATCAGGTGAAAACTCGACTTGATTTTGCTTGTCTTTTCTCTCACGCTGGCTAATCGCTTCATGAAGAACATGACCTTACGCATGTCATCTTTCACTCTTGTGAATGTTGCGCGCTGGTTCCACCACTGCTTTGATCTTGAATCTCCTGCAGCTTATCAAGTAGGTCTTGCTCGGTGGACTCTGCTGTCTGGATTTTACTCGAGACATCCTGCACCAACCTGTTTTCATTGCCGTCACCATGCGCGATACTACCTACGGTGCTCTACTGGCATGTGCGGGCTTCTTGCCTTTATGGTTATTGTGATACTTAATAAAACGTCCTTTTGTGGAAAATTCTCAGATCTCCAAAAGTAATTAATATAAATGAATAGAATCTCTTAAAATTCATGACTATATAATAACGGTACTCATGAGCTGTAGAAATTTCAAGTTGGTTCATGGATTAGTTTTTGAATAAAAAATAGAAAATCAAAAAAGGTGAGTTTTCTATGTCCAATTTTTACGGTAGTAAAAGGGCTTAAATTAACTTTAACATTTCGAAAAATATAAATATTTAGGCTACTTTGGCTGGGTTCTTTTTGCAGCGTATGAAAACGATTAGTTCACGAGATATTAGGGATTAAATTTTTTTCCAAGTATAAAAAGTATAAAATGTTTGCTTCTTTCCTAAGGAAGTCTTGTAATAGTAAGCAGGATCACCTCGCTCAAACGTTGCTCATTTGATGTTAGGTATATTGCTGCCTCCTAGAGGAAGCTTTGTAATAGTAAATTTTTTTAGATGTTAAAAGTTCGAATTACTTGTTTTCAGGAAATGTCCGTATATGGCTGTGTGTGTGCATGTGTGTGTGCGTGTGAGTATGTATACCGTGATATTTCTGAAACTACTCAGTCAAAATCAATCAAATTTTACATGCATATCTATTTTTGGATTCTGAATTCGGCAAAAACATTAATTTTTTTATTTTTTCAATTCCTTTCTTTTTATGGCCATTTTTTGATTTTTGAAAAGCCTCATTTTCCTATTTTTCAATCATTTTATTGTCACAAACAATTCAGCCAAAATGCATTTAAAAGATAATAAATAGACCTGTTTTTCCCCGTTTGGTCCTCGGGATTGACCGCTTTGTTCGGCAGATAAAATGAAAAAAGTGATTTTCTTTTAAAAATTCATATCTCGAAACTAAACATTATAACCTCACGAAAAAAATATGTTGACGGGTTACGTGTCAAACTATATTCCATTAAAATTTCAAGTGATTGAACAACTTATTTTTTTAGTAATAAATCGAAAACTGAAAAAAACAGTTTTTTTTGAGCCTCGATTACGGGCGTAGAAAGGCCTTATTGCACTTGAAATTTTGGGAAATGATAGATCTGTTGATTACCTCGGCTACGTTCTTTTCGCAACTTATGAAAAAGATTAGTTGAAAAGATATTAAAATACAAATTCTTTGTCTCTCACCCTGCATACCCTGTATAACTGAAAATTATTTGTTAAACCTTATAATTCGCTAACGAAAACACAGAATGTTTTGACAAAATTCATTGGTTCATGAGGTTATGAGGTCTATTTGTGATATAAATTGCAAATCATTTTATTAAAAATATACGGGGAAAAAGAAATGCATTATTAAATTAATATACTTAAATGATACATACGAACAAGGAACAATAGATTTGTTTGGAGGAAGCTACGTGCCAATGAATTGGCAATGGTTTTTTTATAGCTTTAAGGAAAATTAAAAAAAATGATATTATAATTAGAACTGCAAATTTAAATTTAATAAATTTAAGCAAATTACATTTGGAATAAGTTTAAAAATTAATTTCATTATTTAAGGGGACAAAACAGTCCTATTTCATGGAAAATTCAATCTTTTTTTATGTGATATTTTGATAGCAATTTGCGCGTAAAAATAAGCTATGGAAACTCGCTTTTTAAAAAAAAAATTTGTTACAAAGTTATAAGCTCAATAATAAATCTATCTTTTTAACGTTTTTTTGAAAAATAGCGTTTTTAATTTTTGCTTAATTAGTGAATAAATAAATAAAAAAAAATTGTGACTTTCAATATTACTGTTAGAAACTGTAATATATATATATATATATATATAAAATTACACGTGTATACGTTTAAATAAATTAATTTAAGCGTATATTAAAATCTTGAAGAAATCGCGCTTTTTTTATACAAGACGCATCTAACAAGTTAAATTGAATTATTATTATTATTATAGAAATTTGAAATAGCCGCACGCTGCGCATCTTCTTTTGGTAAAGGTTAGAGCGCATGCGCAATAGTTTTATTGGTGACTCCGTTTGTTTCTGCTCATTGAATCTAACCCATCCTGTACCGGCGCTATTTCTACAAGTATTTCTAAATGAAATATACTTGTGATTATTTGCCTTATTGACTTTAGTGTATTTTATTTATTTATAAATTAAATAGTAGTGATAAAAGTGTAATGAAAAAACTGCAGTAAAGAAAGTGTAGTGTGATAAGTGTAATAATAGTGAAAAATGCAGAGCAGTGAAAATTATGTGAATTTATAAAATAAACGAAAAGTGTCAAGTGTTAACATGAGTTTAATGTGTAATTGAAAGATAAACAATGGATTTGGATAATTTTACAAAAGATATGTAAGTATAATTTTTTGAGTTATTTAGTTATACATTAAAATTTTAAGATATCTGATGAATCTAATTAAAATGTCTTTTCTGAGTTCGAGGTAAAAATTATCGTACTAATATTGATTTTTCTTGATTTCAGCTCACTGTCCGTAGGATTCCAGGAGAACGAATGGAGGAAATGAGCTCAATTTTTTTACTAGTTCTATACACCTGTCATTCTCATATGAATGTTATGATTTCAATTTGAATGGCTAGAAGTTGTTTCATAAAATAATTAGTAGTAAAATTTAGTATTTTGGTTGTAAAACAACTTCTACGCATTCAAATGAAAATCACATCATTAATATGAGAATAACCGGTGTATAAAACTTGTAAAAAATTTGAGCCTATTTCATGCATCGGTTCACTTGATGGGTATACGCACTATTACCACTATCAGGTAGGTGAATATGAAGCTTATGAGGGCTCAAATTGTAGGTAATTTGACCTACTATTATTATAGAAAATATCTTCTCATAAAATTTAATTTATATATTAATTTTACTTTTTTTATTTTTCAGGTAATAGGACTGTTTTGTTTACTTAAGTGATTGAAAATATCACAGCGATTCCTGAAAACAATTTAAAATTTATATAATAGAATAATTTCACTTCCAGATTCAATATATTTGAATTTTCTGACTTGATTTTTATGTGAGAAAACAACTCAATATTATAAATCTATCAAAGCCATTTATACTATGTAACGTATTAACTCTTATTACACAGGCAAGAATTTTTACTAAAGGAATATAATGATTCAATCTTGTAAGGAATATCAAAGCCATTTGCACTATATACAATATTAATTTTTACTATATACATACAACAATTTTTACTAAAATATTAATACAAAATGTTAAGCAGCTGAGATGTTTCTTGTGCATCGTGCCTTGGTAACGCAATGCCAGGGTTTGCGACCATCGCCGAACCTCGGCTTCGTCTAACAAAGAAGGATAAGAGATATGCGTGGGAAAAGGAACAGCATGAAGTATTCATACAGGTGAAAGCTCTAATAACGTCTGCGCCTATTCTTCACCGCCCATTGAATAATCCGAGTTATACTGATGATGGTGACTAACACTTTGTTGTTTATTTGAAAACACTGTTATAAACACTTTGTAAGTATTCTAGCAAGTTGTTTAAAGATAGTATATACAAGCATGCGATGTTGCTTTATCGAAAAAAACAGTTCGAATGGTGCCACGGGTCAGCAAGGATGCCTAAGGAGCTTCCTTCTGCACACATGGAAGCAATAATTGTCACATAAACTAGTAGTATCAGTTCAAGGAATGGGAAAAATCGAGAAGTGTTAGAGCCGACAGGGTGGACTCCAGACTCTCTCTCTCTCTCTCTCTCTACATTTACAAATTATAGTATACAAATATGTAGTATATGTGTGGCGGGTCAGCCACAGCCACCAGTTTCGCGCTCCAGACGCAAGCAGCTACTTCAACCGAGAGAGTCTTCTGACTAGCGAAGCTAAAGTCACACCTTTGACCAGCAGAGTCAGAGCTCTCCTTCTCCAGCGAGCCCAACGGTCCGCCGCAGCTGAAGCGGCCACGGCGAGCGCTTAGATGCTCAGATCGAGTCGGGAGTCTATTCAGTTAAGTTCATTTGGAGCCTTGTAAATACTTTTACCTATTCAAGATTATTTCCTAAATAGATAATAAAGCGCTAATTCTCGAGAACCACAGAGTTGGATTTGATAACCCACACACTCCAATCTCCAAGTCGGCATTCCTATTCTCGGGCATTAAAATAGAGGACCAACACAGACGTCCCAAAGTGGTGACCCCGAACTACTGAGAATAACAAGCAATAGCGGTGAGTGCGAAAACAACCTCAACGGCACAGCGCCGACGTCGCCAATTCAAACACAGCAATAACAACACGCACGCAACGACGCACTAGCGATTCGAAATCCACGCGACGCCAATTTCTCACTCATCGAAGCCGCAAGAAAACGCAACCACAGCAAATATCCGAGGAATTAGAAAACCATCGAAAAACACGGCCCCCATGGCATGAGTGGAAAAGGCCGAGGAAGACGAGACGAAGTCGTACCCACTCGCTATTCGTAGCGCCGATTAGGCATCCAACCGCCATCGTTCGAAAATTCAGCACTCCAGCTCGCTGCCACCAAGCAGAATAGGAAGCCAAAGAACCCAGGTACGCACAGCGACTCCGAAATCGACGAGCAACTCGAAAACGATTTTGAGGACGCTTTAGACGAGACGCCGCCCGACTCTGCAAACATGGCAACCACCCGCCCCGTTTCAACATTTTGGCGCGAACAGCCAAGCCTCTGGTTCATTCAGACAGAAGCCCTATTTGAAAAACATAAGGTCACGGATGACGCAACCAAGTTCAACACAGTCATAGGTGCATTAGACGCCGGCACGATTGAAGACCTGCAGGACGTCATCGAAGCACCGCCCGCCGCAGAAAAATACAAAACGCTCAAGGACGCCATTATAAAACGCACCGCTGAATCTTCTAGATAGAATAAAGCTGCTCACCAATCTACAACTAGGTGACAGCAAGCCCTCGCAGCTCTGGAGGAAGATGTCCAGCATGGCGGACGGAAAAATCCTAAAGCCCGCTCTCAAGGTCATGTGGCTAGCACACCTTCCAGCTCCCGCGCAAACATATCTAAGTGTTTTCAAGGTCGATCGCATGGAGGACCTCCTGGAAGCTGCGGACAAAATCATCACACATAACACGCAGGTAATGCCGATCACAGCCACAGGCAACTCCTCGACGACGTCGTCAGGGTATGGCACTCCTGTACCCGCGGTTACTCCAGAGAATCAGCAGTTGGCAGCACTGCAGACAGCCGTCGCGCAGCTCATCGCGCTTACCAAGCAGGTCCTAGAGAGGGAGCCACAAGGCGGAAGACGAAACAACACGCAACGCTTCAGAGGCCGCGAGCGCAACAGCTCTCGCCAGCGAGGCCGCTCTCCTGCGCGCCGCACGGACTGGTACTGGTACCACACTAAACATGGTGCGAGCGCAATCAACTGTACGCAGCCATGCAGCTTTCAAGCATCCTCGCAGGGAAACTAGCTGCACCAACGCCGAAGCAGGTGGCGGACGTTGGTGGAGCCCCATCAGAAAATCGCCTGTTCATAAGGGATCCAAAGACTGCAATTTTATTTTTAATAGACACTGGCTCAGTCGTAACGCTGATACCAAAAACTCATTTTAACCAATCCTTACAGAAGCAGCCACTAACGCTATATGCTAAATGCAGCTCAGCTTTGGTCTACGGCGGAACTTTGAATGCAGCGCAATCATCGCAGATGTGCCACATGCCATCCTAGGAGCGGATTTCCTCATACAGCATGGTCTAATCGTAGACGTCAAGAAGCAATGCATCACAGACTCGGAGATGCAAAAAGGTACGCAGCGCTTATAGAGGAGTTCGCAGACATTTTCGACGGCACCATCAGCCCAACCTGCACTCCTGGCTTTCCCGTAAAGCACATTATCAACACCACGGGACCACCAGTGGTCGAGAGATGCCGCAGACTCATGGGTGCGAAGCTCCAAGCAGCGCAGAAAATCTTCCAAAGCCTCCTAGACCAGGGGATAATCAGACCAGGATCAGGCAGATGGGCAAGCCCGCTACACATGGTGCCTTAAGGCATCACTTGGCGACCCACAGGGGACTATCGAGGGCTCAACGCCATCACCATCCCAGACCGCTACTCACTGCCGATTATAGAAGACCTGCTGCAGAACAGCCCAGCAACCATTGACCTACGCAGTGCATTCTACCAAATACCGATAGACGAGGCCAGCATAGAGAAGACAGCTGTAACAACACCCTTTGGGTTGTACGAGTTTCTGGGAACCTCACTCGGTCTCAGGAATGCCACGCAGACCATGTAACGTGCAATGGACCATATCCTGCGGAAACTACCCTTCGCCAAGGCGTATGTTGACGACATCTTTGTCGCATCAAGCGATCATGAAGAGCATCTTCAGCATCTCAGACAGCTCTTCGAAGTCCTACGTAAAGCCAACTTAAAGGTAAATGCGGAGAAATGCACTTTAGGCAAACCACAAGCTCTCTTTTTAGGATGCCACGTCACAAAAGAAGGCTTTCAACCACCGTCAGCCAAAGTAGACGCAATCAGAAACTATCCCAGACCAACGACAGCAACAGACCTACGACGGTTCCTCGGAATCTGCAACTATTATCGCCGCTGCCTACCGAATGCTGCAGCCCATCAAGCTCCACTGCACGACCTCCTAGAGGGTCTCAAGAAGCGAGCCAACTTAAATTCGAATGAGGAAGCGGATCAGATGTTCCAGCTGTGCAAGGCCAGCATAGCTGAGGCGGCTTGTACCGCATTTTTCAATCCCAAAGCACCTCTCGCACTCAGAACGGACGCTTCAGACATCGCAATTGGTGCAGCAATTGAGCAACGTCAGTCAGATGGAAGCTGGAAGCCCTTAGGTTTCTTTTCGCAGAAGCTCAACAGCATGCAGAAGCGCTACAGCACTTATGACAGAGAACTTCTGGCAGTGTACGCAGCGATGCGACATTTCGAAAGGATGATTGAAGGACGCACAGTCACGGTCTACACAGATCATCGTCCATTGATTTATGCAGCGAAGCAACGAGCTGATAAAGCCTCACCTCGCCAGGCGAGACAATTAGATTTTATATTACGTTTTAATGTAAATTTTGTATATACTCCAGGCAAAGATAATTTAGTAGCAGATGCTCTGTCGAGAGCAGTCACAATCGTCTTGACAGACGCCCAAGCAGCAACAGAGGAGACGAGCGAGACACAAGCTCACGTAGCCACCATCAACATGCCAACAACCCTAGACTCAGCAACAATCTCAGAAGCTCAGCTAGCAGACACGGAACTTCCGAACATCCTGGTGAATTCAGCACTCGCTCTCACTCTACCCGAATTAGAAGGCAACCCAATCTACAGCAGTACGAAGGACAATGTAATACGTCCATATCTTCCAGTCAAGCTGAGGAAAACAGCTTTTGACGTTCTACATGGACTAGCTCACCCCAGCATTAGAGCAACAATCCGGCTCATTTCACAGAAGTTTGTCTGGTCTGGGATGCGCAAATACACAGCGCGCTGGGCGCGTGAATGTCTACCTTGCCAGCTATCCAAGGTCAGCCGCCACAACCGTGAAGCCCTGAGGAAATTTCAAGGGCCAGACAACCGTTTCGAACATATTCATGTGGACCTGATCAAGCAACCACCAGCTCAAGGTCTGCAGTACTGCCTGACAATAATCGATAGGTTTTCTCGTTGGCCAACAGCAGTACCACTGCCCAACATGTTAGCAACGACAGTCGCCAAAGCCCTACTCGATCATTGGATCACTCTGTATGGCACACCTCTATTCATCACGTCGGATCAGGGAGCTCAGTTCGAATCGGACCTATTCAAGGAGCTGGCACAGCTGTTAGGAGCCAAGCTGATTCACACCACGTCGTATCACCCTCAATCCGATGGTGGAGAGATTTCATAGGACCCTCAAAGCAGCCCTACGCTGTTGCACGCACGCGTGGACGGACGCGCTTCAGACAGTGCTTCTCGGACTACGATCGGCCTATAAAGAGGATCTTCAAGCGACCAACCGGCATATCGCGGTTGGTCACCGAACCTCCACACCGACACAAGCACACTCAGTGGAAGTCATGATATACGCGAACATAGCAGAGGGTATTTTCGCCAACTTAATGCAATACAGCGATCTCCCCACCCCAGGAAGTGCGGTCATGATGCACATCACCATATCCTTACCACAGGGCTACCAGCAACAGCCAAGGCAGGTCGTCTCCTTGGCGCTCGCCTCGAGCAGTCAAGCTGAAATTCCGTACCCTGCTGGAAATAAGGATTGTGCGGCCGTCTGACAGCTTCTGGACCAGCCCACTTTTTCTCGTACTTAAGCCCGACGGTACGTATCACATCACCGGCGACTATTGGCAGCTGAATAGCCGTACCGGACCGGACTGATACCTGCTGCCAATCATTTAAGATCTGCTGCTCAGTCTAACATCTTCTCAGTGGTCGATCTCAAGAACGCTCTGTACCAAATGATTATCACCCACGAGGACAGCCATGAATGATAACTGGTCTAGCTGCAAAAATTACCTGCCTTGAAGTGAGGATAGTTGAGCAGTCTTCTAAGATAGAGGGATTGTACAATGATCGCTTGCTGCTCTTACAATAAAATCGGGTCCTTAAAGAGCAGTTAGAGCAAGTCATCGTAAAAATATCTGTTAAGATGGATGACGCTGAGAAACGTCGTATTGACACCCTAGTGCTAAAGGACTCGTAAGTTATAATGTCCCTTAGAGACCTTGTTAAGTCTGTATGAGAGGTTTTAGTAATGTAGTTAGTGATGTAGTTAGTAATGTATTGAGTAGTGTAATTAGGATAAGCAAAATAAAGACACGAACAACAATGTAGATACTATTAATGTCAATAGCGACTGTGGTACCTAGCCCGTTTCTTGTAGGTTCGGGACGCAACACAAGCGACGTCGGATGCGGCTGCGGGCCTTTGGAAAGGCGATCGCTATGGAGCTGAGTAGGAGTGTTACGGGTACAGGGGGAGCGGGTTAAAGTCAGGATCAATTTAAAGTTGTTAATTCAAATGTTTTTGACGGAACTGATGTTATGCGCTCATATGTAATGGGGTAGATATACAGCATTTAATAAGAGGCACGTAAACATAACTCCACTTACAAGGAAAGCGCCACAATCCGAGCTCACCGATTTCAATAAACTTTTAATACGTTATAGTTGATCAAAAAATAAGAAATGAGTGTTTTTTTATTGACGAAAAAGCCATTTGAAAAAGTGAAAACGACTCTCAAAGCACACCTCAAAAATGGATTTTTCAGTATATTTCAGATGCTAATTAATATTTCTCAATTTGAAAGTAGCATGCTACTTTGCACGCATGACCTCTACTGTCATGAAAGAATCCTGGATAAGAGACCCGTTCCAGCATGAAGTAATGATCTTATGACAAAGATTATGAAAAGAAGTACGCTGCTTTCAAATTATGATCAAAAAAACATGAGTAATTACATAAATGTTACAAACTATATATTATGTAATATTTAATAAAATTTCTGATATATGTGTTTTTATTTCACGTCATTCAAAGAGGTATGTGTTTAGTCATGAAATTCTAAAAAAGTATACGTAAACGCTTTTTAACCTAATTTTTTAAATTTATTTGTTGACGTAGCAAATCTTATTGGATATTGATTTATAAAAATTATTGTTTTTCTCAGTTATTCTCTAGTAGAAAATTGAATGTATTTATCGATTGTCATTATTTATCTCAAACGTATGCAAGTTCCAATTTCCGACACTTAGTGGCACTCCAGATGTTTAAGATTCGAATTAGTTCTTATAGTTATCTGAGATAAAATCTAGAAATAAGGATATCCTATCCTATCCTATATTATCCTATCCTATCCCATCCTATCCTATAAGATAGCAATTGTTACGCCTATGAGCCTATTCAAATTTACACGATCATCACTGGGCCTGTGCAACGCCGACTAGTGTATTTTAGGTAAGAAGCAGATGACATACCTTGGATACGTCGTCTCTGCCGAGGGCTCAAAACCTCTGTAGGACCGGATCGACGCCAGCCAAGCGTTTCCCAAGCCTAGCAATTTAGCTCAGCTTTGTCGTCTCATGGATCTCATTAATTACTATTGGCGATGCATTCCCGATGCACAGTGGAAGATTTTTAAGAATTCGTTTCAAAATTCAACGGCTTTGACTAGAAATGAGCTGGCCGACTGAAACTTTTCAGAATACAAGTTTGAATCATACAAATTAGAGGAAAATTATTAAAAAGATTGTTGGATCATGTTTAAGGTGGTTCGAGGTGGTCTATATGGCCAATCTGTGAAACTTACTAAAAACATTCGTTAAAAAGTAGCATAATACAGGCTAGAATTGCATCTTGTATTGTATTGTTTTGAGAAAAAATATTGAAAAAGTCATCCGGCCATGTTTAAGGTCTTCTGTATGGTCATAAGGGCCAAATCTGTGGAACTTTAAACATGATTCAACGATCTTTTTAATAACTTTCCTCTAATTTATATGATTGAAACCGTTATTCTGTAAACTTCACTTCACTCAGACTTTCAATATTGCCTGACGATCGTCGACGACTTCTTCAGGTCGTCCGATGTCAGACCAGTCATGACGGTGGTCACGGCCTTCTTTAAACAATGGATTTGCGTCTATGACACGCCTCTCACTATCGCAACCAACCAGGGCGCCTAGTTTGAAGCTGACCTGGTTTCAGAGCTGTCAAAAATCATTGGAGTTAACCGGATCCACACGCGCCATACCATCCACAGTCCATCGGCATGGTGGAGCTCCTGTAGCATACTTTCAAAGGCGCACTTATGTACTGCGCTCCAACTCCCTGGCCCGTCGCCCTACCTGTAGTCCTGCTTTGCTTTCGGACGCCCTTCAAGGAAGCCGGCCGAAATGTTGTTCGCCTGAACAGTGTCTGATCCCCAGGCCTCATAGATCTATATAGTTGACAAAGTAGTAATCACAAAAACCCGAGAAGAGGTAAACCGAGCGACGTATCAAAATAATAATTTATAAGCTTGAATAAATTATAATTAGCTTCGATTCAGTTTTTATGTGACGCATCAAAATCTCACCGCACTGAAAAGGCGATAAGGGCTTGAAAGGATGACTACTTGGTCGACGAAACATAGTTCTGACCAGCCGCACCCGAAGGTCCAAACGCCACACCTACGCTACACTATCATCACAGAGTGCAGGGCATCGTCGGCGATCGACACATTCATGAGGAAAGACATTTTATTTGCATAATTGTACCATTCAAGTCAACTCATTTATATGAGCAGCGTGATAAATTCTAGGGCGAAAAAAAGAAATAATCGTTACAATGATAGCGCGCTGCACAGACAATTTGTATGTACGGACGTACGGTGTGATTGATGAGTGTTTATGTATACAATTTAGAGTAGGCTGACGGACGGCGTTATGTCTGTTATATCTGGCAAATTTTTGTACTTAACGATTTAACGTTTGTACTTAATGTTGTCGATCTAAAGCGGAAAAAGCAGGCGGCCAGGTAGTAATCCCTGAGGGATTTCTGAGCTTATGGGGAGAGGCGAGATTGAATCGCCCGTAGTAGAGGCAATGACTTGAGTACGACCGGAAAGAAAAGAGTACAGCCAAGCATACGCGGAGTCCGAAAATCCAAAGGCATGAAGTTTTTTAGTAATGACCTGAATATTAAACAAGTTGAAACCTTGAGTTTGCTCGATAGAGACCAGTAGGGTAATTTCACCCCCGTCAATGGCTCTACGCATGTCATTGCTAACCGAGACTAACGTTGTATGCGTACTATGCCCTATTAAAATAATTTAGCGACTGGGGAAGTGATACTAATGGGGCGAATATAGCCAGCACTGCTAGGATTACTAATTTTAGGAATAGGTCTGACAATTGCTTTATTCCAATAATCTTGCAAACATTGAGCATACTGAGCTGTAAGCCGTTTGGGACGGGAGTGTTCGAACGAACTGCTTTGAGAGAATTGAGAATTTCCTTGACTGTGACGTAACTAAAAAAAGCGCTTATCATGGGTTGTTCTTACTGTAGATCATGGAGAGACATGGCGAAGCCTGCAAAGAACTGATTGAGTTCATCTACTGAAACAGGAAGTGGCTTGTCGGTTTAACCTTTCCCGCGTAAACCAAGTTCACCCAACTTTGTTCACATCTCTATGCAATTATGGCTATTAGCGATTTTTTTATTATAGAACTCGATTGAAGCTGATCCAAGAACATATTTGACCCGATTGTCAATCTGTTTGTAAGTGTCTTCATTCCTTTTGCACTTATTATATTTATATTCGTGCTAAGCCTTATTAGGCTTGTTTCTAAGTAAACAAAGTGCCGATCTAAGCCAGGATCAGGGCTATCTCTTAAGGACAAGCGTGCGCTTAGGTACGTATATGTCATAAAGATTCAGCATGATCGCGGTAAAAATTTGATCCCACTCTTCAAGATCAGCCGAAACAGTGCTAAAGCGAGGCCAAAAGTAAGCAACGACTGCGCGAGAATGTTGCAATTAGTAGCATTGGAGTGCCACTCAATGTTAAAATTGCCCATTAAAATGAGCTGATGGAATTGCACAGGATCAATTTGTACTACATAAGACCTGAATTTGTTCTGTTCTGCCTGATAGATGGAAACAACCATGAAGCTGCCAGCTGAAAGATTAGAATGATCTGACTAATAAATACAAAATTTCATTTTTGTCGTATTCTCCTTGCATACCCTGGATGATAATACGCGGAACCAGTTTCGCATCACGAGTGGTCAAAACGACAGCGGCTTTTAGCGTCGGACAGTTAAGAAGAGGATCAACGAATTCCCCGTCGATTCTAATCGACAGATTCTCACGAGAGATCGTAGCGCGCTTGACTTTTGACTGTAGTGCAACCGGATTAACAGCCTTATACAGAACGTATTTGGTTGCCTGTGAAGTAGGAAAATTGTTTCTCTCTCTCCCTCTCCCTCTCTCTCTCTCTCAGTACCTCCTGCTGTTTTGAGGGTATTATGAAAAAAATATAATAGAACAGAGGAGAAAAATTAAAAAAAAAACGTTCTGATGATATAATGCGTTTTAGTGTTGTAGAGTTATTCAGTGTTTGTATTGTTTTAGGTTGTCGTTAGTGTTAGATTGTGTATATGTAACACAATCTAACACTAACGACAACCTAAAACTTAGTTTACGCCTGCTGAGTAAGAATCATCATCTAAATGATTTCTCGTCCTTCGAGCTTGACGTGCTGCCAGTGCCGATTCTGCTGCCCTTCTTTCAGACCGAAAAAGACTATCTTCATCCACATTCTTGGCCCACTTTGCTGTGGAAGTTCCTGGTTCAATGCTGAATTTCTTCTGAAACAAGTCAATAAATAGATTGATTTATACTTTGATTACTCCTTTGTGTGAAACCTCCAAGGCATCTTTCAAGTAAGTCTGGTACTTTTAAATCCTGGTAAATTGGTTTCTATCCATGATAGCAGCAGGAAAAACATCTGCATGAAGGAATTTTTTTAGAAGCTTGTTTACTTTGGCTACTTTATATTTGTACAAACTCCTCTTTCCTGGCAGCCAAAGGTGTCATTGAGGATTTTGATCAGTTGATTCCTCGCGGTAAAATGTAGCCCATATGGCGTTAGACATTTCTTCCACAGAATTATTATGGCCTCGGATGGCATTGCCATGATATCTTGTCAACTGATCTCTCCTTTGAGCAGTTAGACCGTCTTTTCCATCAATATCTTTGCCATCTGAAAGTTTTTTACCAGCAAAACTTTTTTAAGGTTTCTCAGTCTGGTTCCCATTCTCTTCTACACGTGTCCTATATACTCTTTCTTGTTGATGATGAAACTTTCTCCATAAGGTTTGGCTTCGCAGATAGCTTTGAAAACTTTTGAGTCTCTATTTCCAATATAGTTCTTGTATTTCACTTAATGGGTTGATTCCGATCTTTGAAATAATTCTTAGATGCCATCTACTTCTATCTTTACAGAACTACCCTCGTGATTGGCTGTGCACTTATCTTAATGGCCCTCAAACCACTCCTTGTATTATTCAGTATCTATTTCATGGTGTAATTCACAAGCTTTACAAAACGATTGCTTTGGAGCAACATCAATCACTTTCCCATGAGTAGTGCGGATCAACGTCGAAACTACTAGAAGGGAAGAATGTCCTCGCTTTCTCCAAGAACCATTACCTGACACAGTTTCACAGTCATGCTCTTGAGTCTTTCACTTACTATTTTGAATTCCTGATTAATTAAATCAAAATTACTATGAGACACTGGTGGCAAAAAATCCATTTTCCCACATAAAGTGTTGAAACTTGTATGTGTGTCCAAGAGATCTCATATTTAATACACTACGTCTATTTACTTCGTAAGCATTAAGTTTTTTCCAACTTTTCGACTCGAGTTAATGAAAGAAACTCTGTTATCCAAGATGATTGTACAATTGGTCGATAGTCTACGTCCAAGACCTCGTATATCCACTTCACTAAATCTGACCAGCGGCACTACAAGCTTTGCAAGCCAGGAATTCTTCTAATCCAGAAAAAAGCAAAGAAATGTCAATAATTCTAAATTTTATAGGGCCAGCCTCTATATATTTTGGTTTTAATTTTTGTTTAGATCTTGATATAGAAATTTGTGGTTGTGCAAACTGTGTTGATACCGTGGGTGTTAAAGCTTGTCTGGTGGCTCTCATAGTTTGCCTACTAGATGTTGAAGGAAGCGTATCAGATATGATTCTTGAACTGCTTGTTGTTGTTCCAGTTGGCATAGATGGTTGTCGAGAGTACTCTGTTGATAATTGTGCTGATGGGTTGGATGTTGACGATGTTACTTGATTTTGATCTTTTCTATAAAACACTTTTGCTCTCTTCCTTCGTCTGTCAAATCTTCTCCAAATACTTTTACACTATACACTAATACGCTTGCAACGAGACAGCCGTCTCGTGCAAGTACACGTAGAACCTCAGCCGCGCGCACACCGACACAGAGCCGAACATAACAAACAGAAAGGCGGGCCCGCACAAACGGGAAGGCGAGTCCGCACAAAGCGGAGTGAGCCCGCGCGTACAGAGACTTATGCAGCGACACACAGATAACATTCTCGAATACACTAACGCACTGGCTATATAAGACCAGCCTCCGAACTAGGAAGACGAGTTCAGCTCGAGCGTTGAATCTGGGCAGAGCCGTGCACACATGACACTGCAGAGAAGAACCCAGCAAGAAGAAACCGTAGACCTACCGTCTCGTGAGCACACGTGACGGTGATCCTACGGCGACCGCCCGTACTCCTGATTACTACCGTGTGCACACGGAGTAACCAGGAAACCCAGGAGACAGAGAGACGACCTCCTCGTGAGCCCAGATAGAAGCCGTCTCTAGATCTCGCCGACCGTACATAGCACTATACGTGCCGTAGTTTGCCTTGCCTCTGTGAGCACACAGGGTAAGGAAGACTAATGAGTCAAGGAGGCTAGGAGTCGCACCAAGTCGTGCGCACACGTATTGGTGAGACACCGCCATTCACACTGCATGATAAGCCCCATAGTCTCTTTTTCACTGTGCGCACACAGGACAAAGGGAATACAAGTTCCACCAGAAATAAGGGGTATGCAGTCGTTACCACACATCTCCATACCAATCGACAAACACACAGCTGCCGCCTAACGTACCAGCCACCACTGTGCGCACACAGGGTGGTCAGGAACCATAGCAGCGAAGGCATCTAGAAGTTATGTAGCCGTGCGCACACGCCTACGCCACCGACAGATGAAGCGCTAAAAGAACGTCACATACACCCACACTCGTACCGCACCGTATAGTATCGACAATATTGTAACGTTATTCCGTGCCGAGACTCTGTAACCATATTGTAAACGAAATCTTTCTAAACCACTCGCGTTGGCTTATCTGTTTCGGATCGGAAAGAACATCTAAACTCCATATGTACAATAAGTGCTTTAAATATACAATCATTTACTACAGATAAGCTTTATTATTTTCCATTTCCCGATTTCGAAATCTGGTTCCGATTGAGACATTCGGCACAGGGAAAATGCACCTGTTACACGTTTTTTGAACTTTTCAACTACAAATGCTATTTGATATTATGAAATTATTAAATAATTTCAATAAAGCCGACCAATTGCAGAAAAAAATATTTATCAAAATTCTCGAAAAATGTTTAAGCCAGCGAACTCCATAAATACTAACGTTAATTTTTAAAGAAATAGTTTTGTGGTTGTATAGTAAATCAGGGTGTATATAAGTTACCACTTGCTGAAGCTCTTAAATAAGTCAGTCAGAAAGCGCCAAATTCTAAATTTGTGATAACGGTAAAACGAGTAATACTTTAATTTAATAATTTTTTTTCAGAATATTTTTTAGCAAAACGAGCTTTAGAAAAATTTTGTACGGTAAATTCATTAGTAAAACTAAATGAATTGCCACAAATTAATTAAATGCAAATAAAAGCAAATTTCAGAATATCGTATATTTCATGATTTTAATAATTCGGTGATAACTTTTTATAAATGTACTTTTTTCGCAATAACGGCTTATTAATCGTATTCTGCGGGAAATTTCCTATAAAAATCATACATAAAAAGTCGTAGAATATTGCTTGCTCCTAGAGGAAGCTTTGTAATAGTAAAATTTTCAGTTTCCCTAAAACTTCATAGAAACATGTTCTTAGATGTTGGAAGTTCAAATTATGTGTTTTTAGGAAATGTCCGTATGGATGTGTGTGTGTATTTTTTTCTTTCTATAGAGTGAGAGGTTAAGGGCAAATCGATTATGGACGATATGGCACCGATTGGTACCACCTGTGTGGGACTCTCACCCACTAAACCCCTCGCTACCGTTAGCTTTTGAATTTCAACAGCGACAGAATCCTCTCCGTCCTCGTTACCGACCCTGAGTAAGTTGGACCTGGCTCTTTCTCGAATAAGTCCCCCCCGCGGTAACACGGTTTGAGTATTGCTTCGCGGGGAGACTTTGGACTACCGCCCTCGTATGTTGATGTGGTTGTCATCACGTTTTTCACTGTTTCTGTCACTTGAACAGCCGTTCGTCATAAATCTTCTTTGTCGTCTGCCGTCTACTTCTTACCGCATTGTCCGATTGTCTGTTTCTTGCAGCATCTCACGTCTTCTTCTTCTTTTTTCTTCGTCCTTTCAGACCTTCTTAAGGATTTCTGCAGCAAAATTGTTTATTGCGCTCCATCCGTCGGTCGAAGTCATCATAGCTATCATAATAGACACAGGCGTTACTCTGGTCTGCAGGTAGCGCTCAAGTTCTTCTCATTCCTGTTCATAGCGTAGGCATTCACTGAATACATGCTCGGCGTCCTCGATTGTATTCAAGCACGTCGGGCAATTCGGGTAATCCTCCAATTTAAATCGGTGCAGATACACCCAGTAGCATCCATGTTTACTCAGAACCTGTGTTAGGTAGAAGTTTACTTCTCCACATCTTTTTTTTGTTCAGTCTTCTACACTTGGTATGAGGCGGTGTGTCCACCGTTCCTTACTACTAGAGTCCCATCGCTTTTGCCACTCCGTCATTGTTACTTTTCTAGTGGCATCTCGAATTTCTATCTTAGTTGTGCCGCTGTCACATCTTTTTTCTTCTTCGATTGATTTTCTCTCCCTTGCTAATAGGTCTATTGGCGGGAGACCTGCAATAACGCAGACCGCCTCGTTCGATACCGTACGGTAAGCAGACGCGACCCTAAGTGCATCTCGCCTGTGCACTGAGGAGAGCTTTCGTCCATATGCCTTCACCAGCATGGCGTCTGCCCATATCGGAGCTCCGTACAAGATGATTGACGCTTGCCATTAGCGTTCTGCAATTCTGTGTGAGATCACCCACATTTAGCATCAGCAGCGCCAGCACTGTGGTAGTTTTTGCGGCTTTTTCTCCTGCTGCTTGCAAGTGCTGTTTAAAGGTCAGCTTTGCGTCTAACGTTATACCTAAATATTTAATAGTCGGTTTAGAAGTAATTTCATGACCGCCTATTGTCAAGGTAATCGTCTCCGTCTTCTTTCTGCTAGATATTAGGATCGCCTCCGTTTTATGGCCTCTAAACTCTAGATTCGCATTATTTAGCCAGTTCTGTATTTCAACAATTTTAACAATAGCTTGACTAGCAATTTCAGCTACCTCTTCTTTCTCTTTTGCAACCACTACCAAAGCTATGTCGTCTGCGAATCCTACGATCATTCCTCATTCTGGTAATTCTAGCTTGAGTACGCCATCGTACATAATGTTTCACAATGATGGGCCCAGTACTGACCCCTGTGGAACTCCCCCGGTAACCTTATAATTCACCGAGCCCTCCTCGGTCTCGTGCACGAGAGTTCTATCCTTGAGGTAGTCGGACAATATTCTTCTTATATATGGAGGGACTCCTAGTCTCACTAGTGCTTCGTGAATTTTTCACCAATTTGCGGAGTTAAATGCATTTTTAACGTCAAGTGTAACAATCGCGCAGTACTTTTTCGCACCGCCTTTCCACCTTTTCCCGCTTATGGTTGTCCGTGTTGTATTTTCCACTAAGCCGATAGCGTCTAATGTTGAGCGGCACTTACGGAAATCATACTGGTATTCCGCAAGCCCCTCTGTCCCCTCGGTTGTGCATTCCATCCTAACGAAGATTATGCGCTCTAATACTTCGCTCTGCGTATCGAGCATACAGAACAGTCTGTGTGTATGACGACCCTTCTCCAGATGGCTTGCTACCCTTTGGTAGCAACACAAGCCTTTGCTTTTTCCAGTTTAATGGAAACGTTCCTTCTTTGAGACAAGTGTTGTACAAGTCTATAAACTCTGCTGGGTGAGTCTGGATGGTATGTTTCAATGCAATATTGGGTATGCCATCAAGTCCTGGAGCCTTGTTGTTTCCAACCCTCCGGCAGGCTGATAGTAGCTCCTCCTCCATAATTAAGGGTATATTATCTACATCTATTTCTTCTAAAGCACATGAAATGTCCGGCTGATTTGGGAAGAGTGTTGTTACCACCCTGCTTAGTACCTCTGGGCACTTTGGTGGGGGTATGTGACTTACCTTGATCTTCTTCATGACAATTTTATAAGGTCGGCCCCAAGGGTCTTCATTGATCTCATCTTGCAGCTTCCTTAGACATCTTTGTTTACTCTCTCTTATACACCTTTTAAGGTTGCGCTTAGCTTCCTTTTTTTTCGCTGCAGTTCTCCACCGCATCCATTCCTCTAACGGTTCGATAGAATTTCCTCCTTGCCCGTTGTTCCAATCTTCTAGCTCGATGGCAAACGTTGCGCGCTTGTTTGATCTTGTCATTCCAATATGCTGATGGCCATCTTTGACTGGACACTTTTCTCGGCATTACCGCGTCGCACGCTTTGGTGAGCTAGACCGTCATTTGTGCAGCCTTGTTGTCTGCTGATCCCGTCATTTGAATATTGTCAAACATCGTCAAGAATAACTTGTCATACTTTTTGGTTTTCCATTTAATTCTTGTACTACTGGAATTTGTACAGAATTTCTTATTTGGTCCGCCTAGCTCCATTATTATAGCTAGGTGATCACTATTTGTGTAGTGATCACTCACGATCCATTTGTCTATCTTCCTTACGAGGCAGTTACTGACAAACGTCAAGTCTATGAATGACTCTGCATGTCCTTTTTTGAACAAGGGGGTGTCGCCTTGATTTAGCAACACCACGTCTAGTAGCGTGAATGCCTCCAGTAGCACTCGTGCTCGTTTGTTGGTTCTGCTACTACCCCACTCAATCGCCCATGCGTTAAAATCTCCGGCTATTATAGCTGGTTTTTTATTCCTAGCGTCTTGTACCAGCCGGTCTAGTAGCTGCTGAAAATACTCTATTGACGCCCTAGAGGGGACATAGCATCTGTATACATGTATGCCGCCTATTTTCGCTCTTACGAAGCCATTTTCCTTGTTTACCATCTTGCCCTGAAAGGTAAAGGACTAATTGATTTTGTTGGTGTAATCATCAATTCGAACCAGTTCAATCATGGCCCCCTTTGGCTATCATTCAGACTTATACAGGATTTTCAATTCGAAGATCTTTGGGAAATATTACACAGTGCTATGCAAAGTGCGAACGAGTTCAATGTAAATGAACGGTTATCCGTTAATTGTGGTGTTGTCAGAGGTGTGGCCGGTCGTGGACGAGTTCGTTTAACCGAGGAGACAGTGAAAAAACAATCTATATTAAACATCAATAACGATGACAATCTTTGTCTACCGCGAAGTTTAGCTGCTGCTTATGCCTATGCCGTCAGAGGTCAGGTGCGCTCAGGACTGCTTTACAAATATTGGAACCAGATTCGTCTATCACAAGGAAGAATTCAAAAAACTGCTGCCACAGATCTTATGAATTTGGCAAACGTTCAAGTGCCGGTGGAAGGTTGTGGACTAGCAGAAATCCGTAAGTTTCAAGATTTCTTCGCTACTAGCGGTAAGGCAATCGTTGTTTATAATTTTTCATCGTTCGCTCGTGGAAATCCACCAATCTATGACGGCACACGATATGTCAGTGAAAATCACGGTGATGTTATACACTTATTACGCATAATGTATTACGACCGGACAAATCATTATCAACCAATATTCAATCTTGTTGGAGTAAGCGGTAGCAAGGACTACTATATACCATGCAATATAAGTTATTGGCGAGCCGAGGAACATAGATGTTCAAACAAGTGCTATAATATAAGTGTTTAAGATTTTTTTTTGGCAATGGTTGTTTGCAAAATGATCTTAAAATAGGATCATATAATAAAAGCAGTAATGTATGCAGTAAAATAAGACTGTCAAATTTGTTTTAAAATAGTTCAAGTAAATAAAAGTCAGCCGCATGAGTGTAATGTATCTTTTTGTAAAACGTGTAAATCAAGATTACCTATTAGACACCTGTGTTACGTACAACCGATCAAACAGATACAGCGTGTAAGACCAGTCTTATTTTCGTTTTACGACTTTGAAACCTAACAATCACTTCGGGTGTTGGGCGACGATGAGAAAAAAGTGCACGTTCCAAATTTGTGTGTTGTACAGCAAGTATGTATCAATTGCATAGAGATTGAAGATATTTATAATTAGATGCGAGATGTGTGGTATTCGGGAATACATGTTTAATCGCGACCCGGTAAAGCAGCTTATTGATCTGGCATTGGCACCAAGAAGACGGTTTCAGCAGGTTATGGACATAGCACACAATGCCCAAGGATTCGATGCACAGTTCATATTTAAGTACGTTGTGGAAAAATTCAATCAAGATCGAATTGTGCCATCGGTAGTGATGAATGGTTCAAAAATAATTTTAATGGAGGTTCTACATGCAAAGTTTATTGATAGTTTAAATTACTTTCACATGCCTTTGAGTAGTTTACGAAAAGCGTATGGTCTATCCGAAATGAAGAAAGGTGCTTTTCCGTACTTATTCAATACGATGGAAAATCAGACTTATGCAGGTCCTCTACCACCTCTTGATTCATATTCACTAGACTTGATGGCCATCAAGGAGCGAGAGAAATTTTTGAAATGGTACGACGAACAAGTACAAAATGGCTGCGTATTCAATTTTCATCGAGAAATTGTGAAATACTGTAAACAAGACGTGACAATTTTGAGATTAGCATGTTTAGCATTCCGCAAAACATTCATGATATTTGGTGTGGAGCCTTTCGTCGAAGCTACAACTATTGCATCATCTTGTATGCGGGTGTTTAGAAAAATTTTTTTTAAAAAGTCGCAAATAGGTATTATACCACTTTGTGGTTACAGAATGGTAGACAATCAGTCTGAAATTGCCCTACACTGGCTCTCTTGGGTGGAACAACGAGTTCTCCATCGCCACATCGAGAATGCAGGATGTTACAGGATAAACAGAGATATGGATTTGAAAAATGGTGAATCGATGGATGCCAGATACTAAAGAACATTGGCCATTAGCTATAGGCTAAAGATGGCAAATTACCAGTTGATTGAAAAATGGGAGTGTCAGTTTAAAAACGAGATCTCACAAAATGAAGAACTTTGTCATTTTGTTCGAGAAAATGTGGTGAATGTAAAAAGAAAAGTACTTGATCCACGTGATGCATTTTTTGTGTGGACAGCTGATAGGGCTGAGTAACGACATTTCACAAGTGAACGGTTTGATCGCGTGCGATATACTACCACCACAAAATCTATATCACCCATTATTGCCAGTAAAAATGCATGGTAAATTGATATTTCCTCTATGTCGGACATGCTGCGAGCAATTAATTCAAGAAGACTGCCCTCATGAAGATCCTGAAGAGCGTATACTGCGAGGAACTTGGATTTCAGAGGAGGTGAAGGCTGCTGTCACGTTGGGATACATTGTCAAGGCTGTCTATGAAATTTGGCAGTACGAAATGACGCAGTGCAGTCAAGAAGAGTGGAAAGGTGGCATATTTGCGGGATAAATCAACGAATTTTTTGCTCAAAAGGTCGCATCGTCGGGATACCCACCACACTGTATCACAGATGAGCATAAGGATCGCTACGTGAGAGAGTTGGAACACGACGAGGGTATAAAATTGAACAAGGATGATATACGTTTCAATGCTCGATTACGATCTGTGGCTAAACTGTGTCTAAATTCTCTATGGGGAAAGTTTGGTCAACGCGAGAATTTAACAAAAACAATCGTCGTAAAGAATCCAGAGAATCCTATGAATTTATTTACCAGTGCAGAGGTTGAAGTTAACGGTATTCTACCAGTGAATGACGATACACTCTACGTCAATTGGTGCTACAGAGACGAGGCTCTGTCATCCTCAGTATCGTCATCAATGAAAAACATGCTTTTACAACAGCATATGCACGTCTAAAACTGTTCCAATGTCTGCTTGCCTTGGGTCCACGAGTTCTCTACTACGACACTGATTCGGTATTTTACGTTAGCAGAGGTGAAATCGGTGAATACGAGTTGCCAATCGGTTCGTCGCTGGGCAGTCTGACAAATGAACTAGCCGACAAGGGCCCTGGTGCATATATAACGACCTTTTTGTCATGTGGTCCAAAGTTTTACGCGTATAAATGTAAAAATCAGATGGTGAAGAGGAGTGTATATGCAAGGTTAAAGGGATTCGGTTGAACTATACGAACAGTGAACAAGTCAATTTTGATTCGATTCGAGAGATGATCGTTTCTCCACACCTGGACATAGTATTGACGAATTCCGCTATACGTAGAACTGCATTTCACGACGTGATATCTCAGAATGAGACAAAGACATGCAAACCTATATATAGCAAACGAAGATTTACAGAGTTAGACAAAAGTTATCCGTATGGCTATAAGATATCGGTAACTGAGAGCCTGTAGTTACATGTGGCGAAAACTTGTGTATAGACGACACTACAAAAGAAAAAACTATTTATTGGCTGAGAATTGTGCTGACATCGTGCTGATTGGCCACGACACACCACCATCAACCTGATTGGACAAGGTACGTTGCCGTCGAGCTGATTGGCTGTTTGTACTGATGCAGCTGGTGGTGGTGGTGGGCGGTCACAATGATAGCGCTAGTCGCGGGGGGGGGGCCAAATTTTAGTCAACGTGTTCACGCTGCAAATTACTAGTATTTGACTAGCTACACGGTATAGCTTTAAAGAGGAACTAAACGATTTTTTTTTCAACTATTTTAAAAGAAAAAGTATGTATATCAATTATAATTATTATTATTATTTAAATAATATAATAATAAAATGATGTACATTATTTGTTTAGATGGATTTAGAGGATCTGAACAAGATTGCTAGTGGAGGTTACCTTCCAACGAAGAAGGTATCTGAGCTGGAGGTTGATCGTCATCACATGGTGACGGCACTAAGAGAAGTAAAGACACGTTTTGGCTCGAAGATTGTGGCAGTTCTCGATGAAGAATTCCAAATTTGTCTTCCTTCTCAGATATCTTCTGCACTGACGAAGGATACTAACTTGTTCGATAAGCTGAGCCCAAGCCAACAAATTACAACTTTTCTTAGATTATAAGGGTAACAACGCTATTGAGTTTACCACGGTGTAACTCTTTTGTGAATAAAAACTATAAATATGGAAAAACGGTTACGATTTCAAGAGAAATCAGTGGTTCATTCAATGTGTGTATGGGTGTATGCATATAAAAAAGCACGTCGTGGAGAGCGGGAACAAATAGCCCGTGATCGAGAGTATTTTTGAATGAGAGTTTTAAGAACTAATAGCATTATTACTGCTGTACTTTTAAAAAAACTCAAAAAACTGTCTATTAAATAACAAATTGTTTGCACTTATAATTTTTTTCTAAATAAATAAATGTATTTTTTACTTTCATTGTTTCTTCAAATTTTTTAATCCCTTATACCATACCTAATTCTTATGCATGTGGATGAAAAAAAAAACTTCTATTGTGTAACTATAGATGGCACTGTGTTACGTGAAAGGTGATGGGTCGGTCATCACTCCATCGCTAACCTGATTGGTTGGTTGGTTGCCTTATATGTGAAGGTTAAAGTGAAGTGTTGGTTACATGCTTGTCTCAGTAGCAGTTATGGATACGCGATGGAAACATCCGTTTACCTCCATGCTGTGTGGTCCTACAGGATGTGGTAAAACAGTATTTGTGAAGAAGTTCCTAAAGGATCTTGATCATCTGTGCGATACCCAAATCGAACGTGTCATTATCTATTACGCAGAGTGGCAGCAGAGCTACAAGGATCTTCAAAGAAGGTGGAATTTCGCGAGGGTTTACCGCAAACTAGTGACTGGGCCAGTGATTCCAGACCGAAACTCGTGATCATTGACGACTTGATGCGAGAATCGTCGTCGAACGACAGTATAGTTGACATTTTCTCGAAGGCCTCCCACCATCACTCGCTCTCGGTGATATTCATCACACAGAACGTCTTTCATCAGGGTAGAGGACAGCGTGACATATCTCTAAACGCACAATACATTGTCGTGTTTAGAAATTTGCGAGATAGATCTCAGATAGAGTATCTGTCGTGTCAACTCTGTCCCGAGGATCCACGATTTTTGCAAGAGGCTTACTGGGACGCCACATCGAGACCATATGGATACCTTCTGCTAGATTTAAAAAAGACTACACCGGAGAACTGCCGATTTCGCACCTGTATTTTTCCGGACGACGAAGTGCACTACGTCTACGTGTCACGGAATAAGAAGATGAATAGTGGCGACACATTGAATCTGGTACCAATCGTCTCCTTGTGATGGGTGTGTTTAAGAGACGACATCCCTTTGCGCGTAAGGACGCTGTCATTTTAAATGCGCTGTTCCATTTGAACGATAAACAGCGAAAGACTCTCTTGCAGACGGCTGATTTGAAATTAGTGCGTCATATTTGTGAGTGTGCTTTGAATGTGTTGATCGGTAACGTGCCGCTGGAGAAGTCTCACAAATCACGATTACGCAGGCATGCAAAAACACTGCGGAAGTTAGCCGAACCTTGTGTGAGCCTGTTGAAAAAGAAAACAATCATTGTACAACGCGGTGGTTTCTTACCAGCATTATTAGCTCCTATTATTGGTACACTGTTGGCTAGTATCATAAGTAAGTAGACGACATGGAACACGCTAAAAAGATGGTGCTTGTGCCGCATGAGAATGTTGAACGTCTCCAGAGTGTGCTAGCAAATAGCGGGTGCAATAATGCTGCTAATATATTAAAGACTGTTCAAACACCCTGAACCGCGATGACTAGACTAGATGCTGAAATGAACAACATACTGAATTCATCTACTTGAAAAAGTGAGCGGGAAAATGGACACAATATCGTTATGTGCTGCAGCATTATCTCCAACTCAAGGATGTCGATAACTATGATAAGATTAGAAAAATGGAGGAAAGAGATATCAAAGATTGGTGTCAAATGCAAAACAACAACCATGATGATGATGATGAAAACGACGATAATTATAATGACAAGGCACAGCAGCTCGAGAAAGAGGATCGGATTGATGCGAGCATCATCGAGAGCGTGCCTACAAAATACAGGCGACAGGCTGGACAAGTATTGCGTAAATTACGTGTTAGTGGGAATATCGCCTGGGATGCAAATGGTACCGTGATAATAGGTGGTGTGCGTATAGAGGGAGCCAACATGATTGACCTGGTAAATGATGCTATGAGAAATAGAAAAGGTTCTCCGCCACCTGGGTATACGCAATTTGCCGTTGCTCTTCGAGATTCATTTATACCACGCGAATACATCGGTAAATATCGTGTTTGGAATACCATAGTAGCCAATACACCAGGTCGGGCTATCCCGTCTGAAAATATACCACTACCACCAGGTGGTGTCACTGGTGCCGCTCCACGCCAGAAATTATCACCAAGTAGCGTTGGTCATCTATTTCGAACGCCACGCCAGGCTGCTGCCGAGACCAGTAGCTCTGACACCGACGAAGGAGACGAAAGCAACGGAGGCATAGCAACGCGAGTACATAAACGGAAAAAAGCAGCAGCAGTAGCAGCAACAACTGGTCAGGGAAGTGCAAAACAGTCGAGGAAAAAAGTTGTTGCTGGCAGTTCTGAAATTACATCATGGCGACGATTGAGCGGGAGGTTCGACCAGGACAGAAGATTGAAATCACCGGCCAAGAAGAAAAAGAAGAGCAAGAACGAGTGAAAGTGAAAAATAGCGCACTGGATGAATTGATCGATTTGCTACCGTTTGAAATGCACGTACCCGGATATAGATTTTGCGGCCCAGGTACAAAACTAGCGGAACGTATTGAACGTGGTGAAATCGGTATCAATCCATTGGATGAGGCGTGTCGTCAGCATGATCTAGTCTACGGTGACAAACAAGGCAACCGGCAAAAGGCTGATCGAGTTTTAGCTGAATACGCATTTTCACGAATGCTCGCGGATGAAACAGATGGAAACGAGCGAACACTGGCTATGATGACAGCCTGCTGCATGGTGAGCAAGATAGCCTTTGAAAAGTTTTTTTCAAGAATTAAGAAAGTACTGAAGAGGAATAAGAAAAAAGTACAAAAGAAATCCAAAGATAGTAGTAGTAGTAGCAGTAAAGTTGATGAATCTGTGAAAAAGAGGATTAGCAAACAACAAAAAGTACGTAAGGGGTCGAAAATAAAAAATAAAAAAGTCAATAAACAACTATTGCATGATGAGTAGAGAAAGAAGAAGATTCGAGAACATTTATTACGCGCCTCCACATCCGGCAGCGTACGCTGGTATTGATAAACTTTTTCAAGCTACGCATGAGAGAGGTAAAAACAGTAATAAAAAAGAAAAAGTTAATCGTGAGGGTGTTGTAGAGTGGCTCGACAGTCAAGATGCGTATAATCTACATCGACCGATCAGACATCGATTTCCGCGACGTAGTTACAATGTGCGAAATTTAGATGATGTGTGGGAGGTTGATCTCATGTATTTGAGATCCTTAAAAACTTACAACGAGGGCTACAGTTATATTTTGACTGTCATCGATGTTGTCAGCAAATATAGCTGGTTGGAAGCGATCAAGCAAGAAACCTCCAGAAATGTCGTTGAGGCTTTCTTGCGTGTACTGTCGAGAAGCAATGGACGTAAACCAAAGTGTCTTAGACAGACAAGGGTAAAGAATTCCTTGGTCGTGAGACGCAGCAAGTTTTGCGCGACAATGTCATCAATCACAGAGTGGCACGCAGTCCGTATACAAAGGCTGCCATCGCGGAGAAACTTATACGAACTATTAAGGAGCGAATTCGGCGATATTTCACTCACAAAAATACACGGAGGTACATCGATGTGTTGCAGAATATTACA
Source organism: Muscidifurax raptorellus (assembly GCA_020010945.3). Lineage (NCBI taxonomy): Eukaryota > Metazoa > Arthropoda > Insecta > Hymenoptera > Pteromalidae > Muscidifurax > Muscidifurax raptorellus. Next base: position 270,689 of record JAHUUD020000035.1, read on the forward strand.
AAGGCATACATTCACAGTATACATTCAGCAATAACGATGACACCTGCATCTGTGACCTTGTACAACGTTGGAAAAGTACGGAAAAATTTACAGCGTCGCTATAATAATAACAATGGTTGTAATTTACCCAAGTTCAAAGTCGGTGAGTTTGTTCGCGTCAGTCGTGCCCGATCCGTCTTCGACAAAGAATACGAGGGCTGGACACTAGAGTTATTTAAAATTGTGCGAATTTCTCTGACACGTCCACCACCTGTCTACCATTTGCAAGATCTCTCAGGTGAGGACATAGATGGTGGTTTCTGCGCGGCGGAATTGAGCAGAGTTCGAAAAGATCTGGCCACGGAATCATTCAAAATAGAAAAAATTTTACGCAGTAGAGGTAAGGGTCGTTCAAAAAAGTATTTCGTCAGCTGGAAAGGCTATCCAGAAAAGTTCAACTCCTGGGTCAAGGCTAATCAACTTTCGCAAATATGAGGGATCAATTTTACATTATTCTGCCTAGCAATAGAAGTATGAGTTATTTCGTAGAAAACACTACAACGCATTATGTTACACAGTTGCCACAACAGATCCGATTACAAGGTTCATGGCTGGTCGCGCTCACAGAAGTTCAAATTCCGCTAACGTTCCAACACGTGTCAGTCGACAAAGAAGAAAGAAAATTTTCCCTGAAACGAACTCCCCCCACAAGACTCGAGACGAATGAGCTAAGAGTGGAAAATTTTACAATTGCAGAATCGCTGATTCGTCCAGGAAATTACAAAGACACTCACACTCTCGTTGAAGAGATAAATAACTTAGAATGTATTAGTGGTCATTTGCGGCTTATAGTTAAACGTGGTGGTTATGTGACAGACAGCAGAGTCTGTGGAAAGGATAGCTGCTCTCAGTTCAGTCACGAGCTTTGCTTATCGGAAAAAATGCGAAAAATTATCGGATTTGAGAAGGATAGGCAGATTCTCTTTGTTGACGATCAATACACCATAGAAGCTGATAGACCTGCTCGAGTTTCCAATGGTCTACCAGCCATGTTTATGATCTACAGCGACATCTGTGAACCGTATATGACAGGTGATGTTCAATCAAGGTTGTTACGCGCTGTATCGATGAATACCGATAATTACGAATACGGTACTACCAGAATCAAAAGTTTCTCTCCGCCAATGTACGCACCATTGTTATTCAGCTCATTTCAGACCATTGAAATAGATATAAGAGACGAATGCGGACAATCTATACCATTCGATTATGGGACAGTGACCGTGACACGTCATTTCAAGAATGTCGACTAGATGAATCGCTACGAAGATTACTTCAGTTGCCAAGTTGGCAATGGCTACCGTGAGGAGGAGGAGGTAGGAATCCGTACACCGGAGGAATTGGCCATATTTACATCGGTTCTCCATACCAAAGAGGTCACGATGGTATCGGCTCCTTCCTAGCCGGTACATTTTGTCGAGTTCTCCCGCTTATTAGTCGGGGGGCCAAAGGAGGCTGTACGTACGGGTTTCAACATTGTGTCCGACGTTACGGCACACAACACACCAGTTAAGGAGTCCTTTCGCAACCGTGTGAGAGAATCTGTTGAAGTTCTGAAAAGAAAGGCGGAAGAAAAATTGGACAGACTAATGGAGGGGTCGGGATATAAAATGGCACGCTACGGGAATCCCGTTCAGTTGCAGTTGCTCGGTGAACCCGTCACAGTGCGCAAGAGAAAGAGGGGTGTCGGTAGGAAAAAACGTTAAACTGACAAAAAAAAATGGCATTCCTACACACTCATTCGTGCGAGTGTATGAAGTCCGAGCTGCTATTGTTCGATATTCCACCAACCCAAACCACAATCGAGGGATCGCATTGGGTTCAATACAAACCAATATCATCTTTGACCGATGACTCACCTATAGAATTTGTGATCCCTGGCAATAGTGATGAATACCTCGATCTGGCTCATGCAATGCTCAGTCTTCGTGTAAATTTGAGATGTACCACATCCAACGAAGATATATCTGAGGCAAATCGACCAGCTTTTAGACTTTTACAAGCCCGAGTAGCACCAATCAATAATTTGATGCACTCACTGTTCAATCAAGTAGATGTGTGTTTCAATCAGAAGCCCGTGTCACCACCTACCAACGCCTATGCCTACAAATCGTACATCGAAACATTGCTGAATTACGGACCTGCCGCAAAATCCTCCCACTTGTCGACTGTCTTGTGGTGTGAGGATACGGCTGGAAAAATGAACGACACAGAAAATCAGAACCAGGGATTAGTTGAGAGACGAAAATTGCTTACTACGGATTGTAACATGGCAGTCTACTGCCAGTTACAAGCGGCCGCGCGGAGCACGGCAACACCGCGGCACGAGTCGGCGAGCGCGCGTTCGGCCGTAGTCGTGGAGCCTCGGCCGGCATCGGCTAGGCCCGAGCGCAAGAGAGCAAGCGTAGGTAGGCGAGCGACCCAACCTAACGTCGACGGCGAGAGGGGTCGACGCGAGCGCTGGCGATAATCTCTTCCCTTTTTGCGCCTGACTACCGTTGCGACCGGTTGACCCGAATAGAGCCTGCATCTAGTACTACCGGATCTTGACCACGTGGCGACGTCCCGGACGAATAAAGGCATTGTGCTACGGACTGCTGCTGACTGTGAGTAGTTTAAGAATTAATATAATAGTGTTCTCGCGATCCAGTGTGCCGGTTGCGGAGTAACGCGAACTCGCGGATTGTGTTATCGCCACGTGGCCAACATGGCGGCGAGAGCGCGGCGGAGCATGAGTGCGGTTTTAGCATGCTTCGTCGGCTTAACCGCGCGGAGCCGTTCGGAGGATTTCGCGTACGACTCGACTGTGTTACCGTGACTAAAGAACAATTACTATATGTACGACTGACTGACGACTATGACGATGATTATGCTACCTTTATACTCGACTGGCGATATGATACTGACGCTACCGTGTTATGCTTTTACGACTAGTATCGTACTGACGTTACCGCTTACATCATATATGATTGTGATACTGACAATTTTGCTACACGACGGATACAACTACTTGACTGACGTTATTGGTATATGAATTAGCGCGGCGAGACTGACACTATCGTTTACCTATCAACTACGACTATTGTATTGACGACATCCCGAGACTTATCATTACTATACGCCGAGACTGACAATTATATCCGACTGTCGTGGTAAATTGACTGTTTTACGAAGCGAGACGAAGACTGGTATTTCACTGACATACTATAGCTCCCGTGTTGTATGCGACGCGACCTTGTCTACGCGACGACACAAGGTCACGACAGTTAGCTAGCTTTAGTCGCGCGTTAAACGCACATAAGTATAAGTTTTAATGTTAAGTAGAATCAATATTTGCGCGTAAAATAAGTGAGCGCTAGTTGGGGCAGCGGCCCCGTTAAGTTAGTCATTATCGTAGGGAGTGTGTGTGTGAGTGTTCGCGTCGATGTTCGAACGACGTCACCGGCGCAGCAAAGGCGGGTACGCCTCGGGAGTATTTGGTACCCCACGCGTACGTCGGGAGAGTTTGGCTATCGTCGGGACGCGAACTCATAGCCTCGTGAGGGCAGCCTGCGACGGACGCTACGGTCGCCGGAACCGGTAGGCGACCGGAAGGGCGAGGCAGCTGCACCGTCCGCGTCGGGTGAACCGTCCGGCGGCGCGTTGACGAACACGCCGCGGCTAGGGGGTCATGCCGGCGGGCACGAGCGAGTTCGGCGTCGGAGCGTGGAGTAGGAAATCGAGTTGACCGGATACGCGCCCAGGGCGTGCGCCGGTGATTATTCGTCCGAGCATCGGCGCGGTGGCATGCGAGCCACAGAGTGTGCACGTGTGTAATGCGACGGGGATGTCGCAGTGGTAAGCGCGCGGTCGGAGACCGCCGATTGTACTTGAATTATAAGGAATAATGAGCGAGTAAAATATAGATCAGATTCAAATCCACTTGTGCATTCATTTTCGTACTGAAACCCACGACCTTGTGTTATTGTCTCTATCTCTCTATGTGTAATTTCGTACACTAGCTAGCCGAGCAGGTGCAGGAAGAAGATGCTTCGACACGAGGCGGCGTTTCCAAGTAAGGGGATCGCGGGATCCCTGGCACTCCGGTGCCTGGCGCCCAGGGCCGCGGCGGCCCGCCGTCTTGTATGCATCGAAGTAATAGTACGAGGCAGAGAACCCAATTGGTAACGAGTAGAATAAAACCCAGCGTTATCGTACGCTGAGTCTACCGTTACAACTGGCGCCCAACTTAGTGGTAGTACGTATGGATGAATGTGTGGACGCGAATTAGGCCGAATTAATAATTTTTTTTTGAGATAGGAATTAGATAAATAAAATGCGAATTATTGACAAAAACATAGGTAAATTAAATTTTGTTATTAAATTAGAATTAAGTAACTAGAACGACACAAAGACACATTCAACAACAGACCGAAAAATACAAAAGACGAAAACCGACAAACAGATACATTCTGCGGAAAATTTACTAAATAAGAACGAATACACAAACAAGGCGTACAAGGTTACATAGACTAACGAGAATTGCCGAATGACACGAAAGACACAAACAGACAACACGGACGGCCTAGACACATAACATTACAGCAGCTCAACTTGACCGACCATTCGACCTAGCAAAACCAATAACAAGGTCACAAGCCTAGCAAACACATAACGCGACGAACAATCATTTGTTTTTGTGATCTCTCCGTCCTCGTGTACTCGTAGCTACTCTCCCCACTATTATCGGGGAACATTACGACCAAACCGCACATTTTTGGTCAGTCGTAAGCGAACAGTCAACCAAGCAGCAGTCTAGCACACGAATACTCCGCATCACACTGGCGAAAATTGTACAGCGGCGAATATACGTGCGAGTAGTTGTTAATTGACGAATCATACAGCGACATTATTTTATTTATATTATAATATTCATATATAATTATATAAATTGAGTGTAAAGTGAGTGCAACGGTTTAGGTGGTCAACACCAACAAGGTAAGTCGAACATTTTCGACTAAGACATTGCGTTCAAACCCAGTGGCAGCGTGTGCAGTGACGCGATTATTTATTAATTTTAGAGAAAAATTGCATTAATCAAGAGCGACGTGATTAGTATTTTGGGACAATATCATTAATTTTTTTTTTCTCTGCTTGTTCCTCCTATACCCTGACAAGTAATAATAATCAAGCGACGATATCACTAAAACATTTTTTTTTGCTTTTTCATTACACATAAAAGTATATTAATCAAGCGACAATATTACTAAAAATTTTTTTTGGCTTTTTCATCACCAATAAAAATAATATTAATCAAACGACGATATTATTAAAATTTTTTCTTCTTTTCACGACCCATAAAAATAATAGTTATCAGGAAAGCGACATCACTATTTAAATTATTTTTTTTTTTATTTTTACCCATTAAAACCCGAGAGCACCTTGACCTTAGTAGTTATTGTACATACCCAACGCACAGTACCGATGCCTGCGAAGGAAATTAAAACGAAACGTGACGTGACGACCATACCAACTTATCTAGAAACTACCTGTAGCCCATACGGAAAAACAACATTACTGTCGCATAAAAATATTAAGAACAAACGTGTGGTCATAGACTTTAGATATTTAAATCAAATTAACAGCTCGCAAACAACAACAGCTATCGAATTACTACTCACACACAACAACAGCTATCGAATCACTACCCACACACAACAACAGCCATCGATTTACCACTCACACATAACAACAGCTATCGAATTACTACCCACACACAACAACAGCTATCGATTTACTACTCACACATAACAACAGCTATCGAATTACTACCCACACACAACAACAGCTATCGATCTACTACTCATACACAACAACAGCTATCGATTTACTACTCATACACAACAACAGCTATCGAATTACTACTCACACATAACAACAGCTATCGAATTACTAATCACACATAACAACAGCTATCGATTTACTACTCATACACAACAGCAGCTATCGATTTACTATTCATACACAACAACAGCTATCGATTTACTACTCATACACAACAACAGCTACCGATTTACACACAACAGCTATCGATTTACTATTATTAATACACAATATACAACTGACCAGCTACCAATTAATACAGATTTTCACACAACACACAGCGAGCCAGCCATCAATCTACTATCAATTAGCCACAACACTCGAAACAAATACTAGAATACTTTAATATTAATTATCGAGCACTAGACCACATAAAGCGGGTGAATCAATACACACAAGCACAATGACTGACCCAGGGGACCGCGAAGAGCAAATAAATAATTGGATATTCGGATTATCACCGGACGAGTTAAGAAAAGAGTTACAAGCAAGGGGTTTGAACATAGTAGGGGAGCTGCAGGAACTTAGACCACGCTTAGCGGACGCGCTATACATAGAACAGGGAATTGACATGTCAACCGCAGGCGCAACAGCAACCCAACCTATGACACTACCAAACATCGACAACACACACATAAACCCGGACAGGACGATCCTATCGGCTACACCAAGCACACAAGCAAACACTCAAGACACGAATATGTTTCAGAACCAAACACCCAGTGTACCCAATACACTAACAGAACTTCCAAACAACCCCAATATTCGACAGATACCGATTAACCAAGTACCGGAACAACCGAACATGAGTAATAGAAATAACACGAGCGAACTACACCCCCACACGGGACAAGCCGTTAGCACCCCCATTAGTAACGAACCGAGAGGCACATTCCGGAACACTTTTAGCCAAAACATAGACCCACGGGATAGAGTACAATTCAATGAGACGTACAATGCGAATAATAGGAGACAGGTACGGTTCAGTTTGGACACTTTCTCCGCGAACGGGAATTTCGAAGATCGACAAGACATGCCCCGCTTAAATTTCAACGACAGGCAACAGAATAATGGGGTAAGACAAACGAGACTCGACATCGACAATTTTCAGGACGACACTAACTATATCGAGGAACACACACGTGACAGAATTAACAATAATTACGGACAAAATAGACGGCAATCGGATAATAGAAGTCGACAATGGACCACAAACAACGCGTTTGAATTTATGAGAAAATGGCGGTTACGATTTTCGGGAAGACGCGAAGAAGACGCAGATGGATTTTTGGGACGGCTACGCGAAGGGAAGCGGCTGATGGAAATACCGGACGTAGAATTATTCGGTATCATACCCTTCTTTCTCGACGGTATCGCGCTTAACTGGTTTCGCAATAACGTGCAAAAATGGAGAACGTTCAATGAATTTATTGTAGACTGAAGGAGGCGATTTTTGGACGCGAATTTCCAGTACGCGTTACTAAACGAAGCCCAGAGGCGTACCCAAGGGTTAAACGAACCAGTAGCAGACTACCTGACGTGTTTACGAACAATATTCTTAAAAATAGAACCGAGACTGGACCGAAACCGGGAATTAGATATCGCGTGGCGAAATATGGCACCGCGAATTCAGTTAAAGATCGACATTAACGATATCCTAGACCTAGATGACTTAGAGCGGGTAGCAGTGATGAGAGAAAAAGGAATTCGAATTGCTCGAGATTATAAACCGCCACCCAGGGCGAATGAGTCCCTGCTACCCAATCTAGCATATCGAGAAAATAACTACCCTAGACCACAACACCCCATTAGACCCGGATTAGCAAATTTAAACGAAACTAGAAACGAACACGACACAGAGTACGCTATCGATGCCCTCGAACTCGACTCGGACGACGAACTTGAATTGGCAAATTTATCAACAAACGACAGACGAGATACACAACAGACGAATTCTCGATTTAATGACGCAAATAAACAACGAAACCAAACTTACGGTAATTATCGCAACCGAACCGACCAAAAATACGAACGATCAGACCGTTGTCACAACTGCGGTGAGAACGGACACTTCGCGAGAGACTGTACAGGACCACGTAGAGTATTCTGCCGTAAATGCGGGGAACGCGGTACTCTCGAAAGATTATGCGCGAAATGTAATCCGCAAAACGTTTTTTGCTATAAATGCGGTAGACTAGGATTCATAAAGAAAGACTGTCCGGACTGTAACTCGGGAAACGGAAAATGAGCCCACCCCAGGAGACCGGGGCGGCTCCTACTAACATAAATACGGTCTCATTATCGACAGACATCGACGACAAAACTAACAGTAACGTAGAATCCAACGAGACAGAAATTTTCGCAGACTATCCATCGGATATCGAATTTTCTCTGACGGAGACGACTATCGAAGACGAACCCGAACTACTGTACACCATACCGACGAAAAAGAAACATAATTTACTTTTCCTGACAATACAAACACTGAACACAGACGTATTAGCATTAGTGGATTCCGGGGCATCAAAAACATTCATAGGTCAAAAATTGTACAAACTGGCTAAACAACAAGGGTTCCAATTATTAAATAATATTCGGGGGACTGTAACAACAGCTGTGGGATCACCGGAATCCATTAAAGGCGGTATGACTCTGACAATTAAAATAAAAGGAATAACGAGGGAAATAACAGTACGCGTACTAGACAAATTAGATTATGACATGATTCTCGGACTAGACGCATTGATAAAATTCGGAATAAAAATAGATTTCGCAAATATAACGTGGACATTTGAAAACGACCAATCAAATCATTTTACTTTCGAAACACTTCCGACAGATAAACTAACGAATAATAGAACTCGAAATTGCGGACTTAGAGACCTAGACACTGACCAAGAACAAAAATTACACGACTTCCTCACACGCGAGTTACCGCCACATACGGATAAAATCGGACTCACGACTTTAATCACACACAAAATAGACGTCAACGGACACCCACCTATCAAACAACGCAACTATCCGTTATCAAAAGTTCTCACGAAAATCCTACATGACGAGGTAGACGACATGCTAAGACAAGACATAATTGAACCGTCACATAGTGAATGGGCCTCACCCATACTTCTAGTTAAAAAAAGTAACGGGAAAAGACGACTATGCCTAGATCTCCGGAAGGTAAACAAAGTTTCGAAAAAAGACGCCTATCCGATACCGCTTATGGACTCAATACTTGACAATTTAAGACGAGCACGCTATATTTCGACAATAGACTTAAAGCAAGCATACTACCAAATACTACTAGACGAAGACAGCAGGGAAATGACCGCATTTATAGTACCGGGACGCGGACTTTTCCACTTTAAACGACTATGTTTTGGACTATCGGGCGCGCCAGCCACCTTTCAAAGACTGCAAGACAAAATCCTGGGCCATGCTTTACAACCATACGTATTTTATTATTTAGACGACATTCTAATCGTGACCGAAGACTTTGACGAACATTTACGTTACTTAAAGACAGTTTTAGACAAACTTAAGGGAGCGAATTTAACTTTAAATAGAGACAAATGCGAATTTTGTTGCGCATCGGTAAAATACCTGGGATTTATCATTAACGAAGACGGCATGAAAACAGACACGGATAAAATTGAGCCCATTAAAACCTATCCACCACCTCATACCCTAAAGCAAGTTAGGCGATTTATCGGAATGGCATCTTGGTACAGACGTTTCATAAAAGACTTCGCGACAATTATCGAACCAATAACGAGACTGTTACACAAAAAACAATGCTGGGAATGGGGAAAAGAGCAAACTACCGCCTTCGAAACGATAAAAAACTTACTAACATCAGACCCTATACTAATCAGACCGGACCTAGACAAACCCTTCTCCATCCACACAGACGCTAGCTTAGTGGGACTAGGCGCGGTACTAACACAGACAAATGACGATACGGAACACGTAATAGCATATGCGAGCAGAGCACTATCGAGCGCTGAGAAAAATTATACGACTACAGAATTAGAGTGCCTCGCAGTGATATGGGCGTGCGAAAAATTCCGACGATACGTGGAGGGGTCTAAATTTACAATTATCACCGATCATAGCAGCTTATTGTGGCTACAAAATCTGAAAAATCCCCACGGCAGACTAGCTAGATGGGCCATGCTACTTTTAGAACTAGATTTAGAAATTATCCACCGAAAAGGTGCACTCCATCAAGTACCGGACGCACTATCGCGAATGTTCGAAAATGACAACGAAGTAGCTTCAACCCTGAACGACACACAAAACGACTGGTACGAAAGACGCCTACGCGACGTGACAGACACACCCAACAAATTTACTGACTGGACAATACGCGACGACAAACTTTTCCGTAAACTTCCGAATCCCGTAGTCGACGCGATAAAAGAAGACGGGTCCGAATGGAAATTAGTACTCAAAAATGACGAACAGGAAAAAGCCCTAACCTTAGCTCACGAATCAACCCAAGCCGGCCATCTTGGCATCGACAAGACATACGCACGACTAATTCAGGAATATTTTTGGCCTGGAATATTTAAAGACGTAGTACATTATATTAATAACTGCGAAACTTGTCAAAAGTCTAAAGTTGATCAAACGAAGGCACCAGGGTATCTAGGCAAGCGAATAATCGAGCACCCTTGGGAGGTAGTAGCTATGGACATAATGGGCCCTTTCCCAACCAGTAAGTCCGGAATGGCTTACCTCCTGGTTATACAGGACCTGTTCTCAAAATGGATTGAGGTTAAGACCCTCCGCAAAGCTACGGGAAAAACAATCAAAGACGCAATGATGGACTTAGTAATCGACAGATGGGGCACACCGCGTGTAATATTAACCGACAACGGGACAGAATTTGTTAATAAAACAATGACAGAACTCACAAAAGAACTAAAAATACATCATTCTAAGACGCCCCCCTACAGACCACAAGCAAACCCAGTAGAAAGGGTAAATAGGGTATTGAAATCAATGATATGCGCATTTATCGGCCAGGATCACAAAGACTGGGACAAACACATTAATGATTTCCGATTCGCATTTAACACTGCAAAGCACGCTTCCACTGGGGTGACACCAGCGTTCCTAAATTTTGGACGCGAACCGTTGCCATTGCACTCACTTCATAAAGAACTGGACTGTAATTATGACACCGACGACACTAATGTAACGACATGGACGAGACGAATGACTAGACTACAGGCAATCCACGACTGGATCGCATTGAATATCGAGATGGCACACGACAGGCAAGCCAAGCATTACAATGTTAAGCACTGCGATCTCGTATTCAAGGTAGGCGAAAAGGTATGGTTGAAAAATAGGGTGTTGTCAAAGGCTGACAAAAATGTATCAGCCAAACTGATGGACAAATATAAAGGACCGTTCAAAATTTCTAAAATAATTTCCCCATTAATTTACGAACTAATCGCTGACGATAACAAAATTATCCCACGCATACATATTACAGACATAAAGAAATATAAATCCAGACATTATACTAACAACACAGACTGACGTGACTGACGATAGGCACGAAACCGGACACAAAGCACTAACGAATGCTTAAATTTCAGCTTCCTGCTATCGCCCACCTATCGTCGCCGCTACCGCAAGCACCGCTGCTAGCACGCTCTCACGCTTCATCCACTTTCACCCACACTAACATCATCCATCCACCACACGCACACACACAAACGACCAAACTTACAGCTATCAAACGCCACTGACGTATACGACATGACGCAACCGACTTACGCGGACGAGGACGTCCTCCTGGGGGATACATCCGACTGGGAGGAGGGGGATTTCGACTGCATCATCATTGACAGCGATGAGTCACCAGCGAGTCCCCCTCGGTGTGCTTCGCCGCCACCCCACACCCCCACGGAGGAGGGGGAGTCCATGGATTGGGACAACCTATCCACGGACGAGGAAACCCCCCTCCGACGTCCACACACGGCATCACAGGCGCACACGACGCAGACACCCCAAGACAGACGAGACCGACGGAACGCGACCCCCGACCGGGACATACTATGGGCCTACAAGCCCTTGGACCCGCACATGAGCCGGATCCAGCGACTCCTGCGCGACGACCCTGAGATCCTGGAGGCTATCCAGGAAACGTATAACAGGGTCGTCGAGCTGGTGCGCAGCCGGCCATGTAAGTCACCGGACTCCACTTTGCCATGCTTAGGCAAGGTGGAGATCCCGGTGAGACCGACGTCACGCTCGCGACGACACGTCTCGGTGCACACGGTACTCCCGTCCGTGGATGCCGAGACATCGACTGAAATACTGACGACGGACAGGGACAACCAGACGGAGGACAAACCGACCACTGAAACGTCGACCCAGACGGAGGACTGGCCGACCAACCTACCTGGTCAGACGACACCACCGCAGACGGGACAACAGGCACCTCTGGCCACCACCACCACCACCACGCCGTCACTAGCCACCCCTACAGCCGCGGCCTCACCAACAACGGGGCCACCAACAGCAGCGGCAACCCCACTCCGAGTAGAGGACTACACGGGGTGGAGGTTAGTAGGGGACCGGCAGGTGTACCTGACGGCGCCTCGACCTGGATGCTGGGCCTGCGGGAGCCAAAGACACCGGGCTGCCCGCTGCCCAGACCGCACACGCCATCATTACCGGTATTGCTACCGGTGCGGTTTGGGCAACGTCACCATCAAAGAGTGCCCCATCCATGGCGAGGAATGGCGGGCCAGAGCACCGCACGCCACCACGCAACACAGGACGTGACAAGACTCAATAGGACGACCAACGCGACTTTAATCAGACCACGCACCTTGACCGAAAAGACCGACTCTGACTGACACGACCGCTATTCATACATTACGCCCACCCGACTGTCGATTATTACAGCGACTGCACACACACACACACACACATCACAAACACACCACCACATCGTCATCGCTTTTATTTTTTTTATATAAAAGAATCAATAAAAATTTTGCTTAAAAAGAAAAAATATAGCTTTGAGTTAATCGAATGATATTACCGACAACACCCCAAAATCCATTTTTCCACCATACCCTTTTAATACAGCCTAACTAGACTCGAGGAGGAGGGGAAGAACCCGCACCACCACCATGAGGTCAGCAAGACGACGATCAACGCTACCAGGAGCCCGACCACCTGCAAGCTGACCCACTGACGCAGAACCGGAGCCATCTCACGCCACCATCAGCCCAGGGTTTCGTTAGTGCCACCCACCGCCCCCGGGGAGAAGAGAGTTGTAACATGGCAGTCTACTGCCAGTTACAAGCGGCCGCGCGGAGCACGGCAACACCGCGGCACGAGTCGGCGAGCGCGCGTTCGGCCGTAGTCGTGGAGCCTCGGCCGGCATCGGCTAGGCCCGAGCGCAAGAGAGCAAGCGTAGGTAGGCGAGCGACCCAACCTAACGTCGACGGCGAGAGGGGTCGACGCGAGCGCTGGCGATAATCTCTTCCCTTTTTGCGCCTGACTACCGTTGCGACCGGTTGACCCGAATAGAGCCTGCATCTAGTACTACCGGATCTTGACCACGTGGCGACGTCCCGGACGAATAAAGGCATTGTGCTACGGACTGCTGCTGACTGTGAGTAGTTTAAGAATTAATATAATAGTGTTCTCGCGATCCAGTGTGCCGGTTGCGGAGTAACGCGAACTCGCGGATTGTGTTATCGCCACGTGGCCAACATGGCGGCGAGAGCGCGGCGGAGCATGAGTGCGGTTTTAGCATGCTTCGTCGGCTTAACCGCGCGGAGCCGTTCGGAGGATTTCGCGTACGACTCGACTGTGTTACCGTGACTAAAGAACAATTACTATATGTACGACTGACTGACGACTATGACGATGATTATGCTACCTTTATACTCGACTGGCGATATGATACTGACGCTACCGTGTTATGCTTTTACGACTAGTATCGTACTGACGTTACCGCTTACATCATATATGATTGTGATACTGACAATTTTGCTACACGACGGATACAACTACTTGACTGACGTTATTGGTATATGAATTAGCGCGGCGAGACTGACACTATCGTTTACCTATCAACTACGACTATTGTATTGACGACATCCCGAGACTTATCATTACTATACGCCGAGACTGACAATTATATCCGACTGTCGTGGTAAATTGACTGTTTTACGAAGCGAGACGAAGACTGGTATTTCACTGACATACTATAGCTCCCGTGTTGTATGCGACGCGACCTTGTCTACGCGACGACACAAGGTCACGACAGTTAGCTAGCTTTAGTCGCGCGTTAAACGCACATAAGTATAAGTTTTAATATTAAGTAGAATCAATATTTGCGCGTAAAATAAGTGAGCGCTAGTTGGGGCAGCGGCCCCGTTAAGTTAGTCATTATCGTAGGGAGTGTGTGTGTGAGTGTTCGCGTCGATGTTCGAACGACGTCACCGGCGCGGCAAAGGCGGGTACGCCTCGGATTCGCGTACGTCGGGAGAGTTTGGCTATCGTCGGGACGCGAACTCATAGCCTCGTGAGGGCAGCCTGCGACGGACGCTACGGTCGCCGGAACCGGTAGGCGACCGGAAGGGCGAGGCAGCTGCACCGTCCGCGTCGGGTGAACCGTCCGGCGGCGCGTTGACGAACACGCCGCGGCTAGGGGGTCATGCCGGCGGGCACGAGCGAGTTCGGCGTCGGAGCGTGGAGTAGGAAATCGAGTTGACCGGATACGCGCCCAGGGCGTGCGCCGGTGATTATTCGTCCGAGCATCGGCGCGGTGGCATGCGAGCCACAGAGTGTGCACGTGTGTAATGCGACGGGGATGTCGCAGTGGTAAGCGCGCGGTCGGAGACCGCCGATTGTACTTGAATTATAAGGAATAATGAGCGAGTAAAATATAGATCAGATTCAAATCCACTTGTGCATTCATTTTCGTACTGAAACCCACGACCTTGTGTTATTGTCTCTATCCCTCTATGTGTAATTTCGTACACTAGCTAGCCGAGCAGGTGCAGGAAGAAGATGCTTCGACACGAGGCGGCGTTTCCAAGTAAGGGGATCGCGGGATCCCTGGCACTCCGGTGCCTGGCGCCCAGGGCCGCGGCGGCCCGCCGTCTTGTATGCATCGAAGTAATAGTACGAGGCAGAGAACCCAATTGGTAACGAGTAGAATAAAACCCAGCGTTATCGTACGCTGAGTCTACCGTTACAGGATAAATCTATTGATTTTATTGGCCACCTTCACGCTGATGTGTTTAATCAGGAGAAGCTGCTGATCAATGGAGTTGAAGTCAGAGTACGCTTAGTGAAATCTCGCGATAACTTTTGCCTGATGGATCCTGCAGGCTCTTATTCCATACACATCGAGGAGGCGAACCTTCTAGTCAGACGTGTAAAACTTAGTCCGGGCATATTGCTAGCACACGCTCAATCACTCTCGAAAACAACGGCTAAATACCCTTTGACGAGGGTGGAAGTCAAAGCAATGCCTATGCACAGTGGTATACACGGTGAAACATTGGACAATATCATATTGGGTCAGCTGCCGAAGAGAATTATCCTGGGTTTTGTCAATAATAAAGCTCTTAATGGCGATCGGCTGCTCAATCCCTTTAATTTCGAGCATTTTAATATAAACTTTCTATGTTTGTACGTTGACGGGGTACAGGTGCCTTCGAAACCACTGCAACCAGACTTTGGAGCGAGAAATCTATATGTGGACGCATATCACACACTATTCTCCGGTATAGGCATACACTTTCTCAACGAGGGCAACCAAATAGCGCGCGAATCATACCCCCACGGATACTGTCTATTTTCCTTTGATTTGACTCCAGATTTATCGGCAAATGACTCCAGTCATTGGAATTTGATCAAACACGGTAGCGTTAGATTAGAAGTACGTTTCAGTGCGGCTTTAACAGAAACAGTCAATTGTATTATATACGCAGAGTATGATAATATTTTGGAAATTGATGCCTCACGTCAAGTCATTGTCGATTTTAGCAGTTAAAACGTTCACCTCAAAGATGTCGCTACTCTCTACTACTGTACATATATACATCTAGCGAGTTACTTTGCAAATTCAGTCTCTCTCTAACACTGTTTTTATACACTTCATCCAAGCATGGACGTGATCATTGACATTCAGTTCTTCAAAGACACCAGGCATCGAAATCTACCAAAAGAAGTAGATCTTCTAAATGAAGATATAAGGAGTCAGAACGATTGGTTCACCCAGTACCATCACGGGCTCGACTACTTTGACGGTGAGGTGTCTTTAAAGGCGGTGAAAAAAATTTTAAGAGAACTTTCGAAAAGTGTGCGGAAAATATACGTTAGGGGTAATGATAAATGGCTAGTGTTACATAAAATAATACCTCGTCAAATTTGTAATCTCGAGTACGATCAGGATTGCCCGTCTTTCGATGAATTATCGTCCGATGTATACTGCATGCATAACGCTGTCAAACCTTGCTACAAAAATTATCGTTGTGCACTAAATCAGGCTTGTAGGCTAAAATCGTGGCTACTCACAGGTACGATTAAAAATTCGAGCAATGCTTTTGAAGACATTTGTAATGATGGACAGTCTTCAAATATTGAAAAACCTGTCGAAAATCCGCTCGCACTCTGTCGGTGTATTCCCAGCCGATCAGATACCGAAGGTGTGGACGAAACCGACAGCGTTCGTTGTAAACACGGATGATCATACGAAATCTTGCAGCGCATTTTATTTTGATAGTTTTGGTCTCCCTCCATTCATACCCGATCATATAAATAGGTTGCGAAAAAATTTTAAACAATTTCGCTGGAATAATATTCGACTACAGAGCGACTCTTCCAAAGTGTGCGGTCAGTATTGTATTATGTATCTGCATTATTTGAGCGTGGGTCTGGGTTACAATAAATTTCTCGAGAGTTTCTCTGATAATCTGCGAAAAATCGATGATGTAGTCCGGCGGTATGTAGACTGTAAAGAAAGAAAAAACGCTGACAAAAATTTTATTGGAAGCGGTGGTTGCATTGTCAGATGCTTGCAAAGCTGCAGTTCTAAGATGTCATTGTTGTAACGCAAGATGATACTGTGAGAGACAACGTTTTTTTTTCTTCGAATGTTTGCTGCTCAATCAGTGTTAATGCACTCTCTTTGTTCCCCCTCCGATGAGTGTCGCATACGTGGCGGTTACCACCTCCACAGCCACCATCTCCACCATTGTCTATACTACATACCAAGCGCTCGGAGCAGTTTAGTCGTTTCAAAGTGGTGGTAGAGGTGACAGCAACGACATGGCACACCAAAAGGAAGCCCGGTTTCAGCTGCTGAATACTCTATACACTTTAGACAAGTCGTACGCAACGAAGACCATTGTCGGCCTGGAATACACCAGCTTCAGAGACGAGTACTACGAGCCTGTGGTACGTCTATTGGGCAACGACTCCAATGGAATCGCTTTTACTTACGATGGATGGCTGCAATTCAGAGACTGCTTAAACGAATTTTTCAAGTATCTTTGTGGACACAGCAGCGAAGATATGACGGGTCAACAGATTTGCGGTACAGGATGGATAGCAAAATTCACACACAGTGGGAAAGACAGGGGTATCGAAATTGAGGATAATACTCCTCCTAGGACACTTGGAGTTCTCAGCAAACGCTATTGTGCAACTATTATTATGAGTAAAGTTAAGTTTCTTCGTTTAAATGAGTATATTATGAAATGTATTGATGCACGCCTAGAATATATTAAGCTTGTAGCGGGCAGTGTAAGTTGTGTTGCCAGAGAGACTGTAGAATACATTAAGAGTGTTGATCTAGACAATATACCACTCATGAATACTAGTGTGTATACAACGACTTTTGTCAAACAAATTATTAATCTGATTGATGATAAATGGTTCGACATTATTACAGCCAGTGTGCAAACGCGGGCGAGAAAATTGAAAGACCAAATTCCGTTTAGTCGAAATGATATTGTCGATGTATTTTATCAGCTTGCGTCACAGCAACTCGATGTAATTTTCAACTTACTAAACAGTCACAACGAGTGAAATAATGTTTTTTTGTTTTTTAAATTTTTTATATAACCCATTATATATATCTTAATACCGTATAACGCAATGAATTTGTAAAAATATCGATGATTGAATAAATAATTGATTATTAGTGAATATAAAATACTTACCTTCTTTTTATTTATATCCTTACCATTTATCCATTTCCATGGTGCATTCTGTATACATTTCATACACTCTTTTATTCAAACTTAAGCGTAAAAAAAAGAAAGAAAAGAATAAAGAAAGACAGAAAGAAAAAAATAATAAAAAAGGTGGAAGAAGGGAAAGGCGGGGCTGTTACCCCCTCCCCGCCGCCGGAGCAGTCTTTCCTCCCGCGCGCTAAAGCCCCCCGCCCCACAGTGGTGCGTCAGCACAACCAGCGGTGGCAGCGGCTGGTTTGTTTTGACTCGCCACTGTGGGGGGATCAGTACTTATATTATTCAATTATTATTTAAAAATAAAATAATTTTCTTTTTATATTTACGTTGTGATATACAGGGCTTAATAATCACGTGTTGCCTTGGTGAGTACTTTTTGTCGATTATCTAACTAAGCAGGAAAAGTAATACTTATCAACTTTTCACAGGTATATCCTGCGGTCATAATCGAGTCGATACGCAGAAAGAAAAACCTAAAAACGATTAACAATGTATGTATAATATAAAGAGAAATAAAGTTTTAACTGAAGAATTTGGTTTAAATTTCTATGTATAAACAATATTCCTTTTAGTGTACTCAATTAATTTTGTAATATATTACGTTACATATCTATGACTTTGTTTTATTGCCTTTTTAATACGCACAAATTGAGCGATGTGACAACTTTTTAACTACCAGTTGGTTCAAATTTTTGTTTTAGGTTTTTTTTAACCCGGACTATCCCTGTAGACGATGTCCAGGTTTCAGGATAACCCCTAGGTAGCCGAGACGTCATCTACAAGAAAGATCACCAGGTACATATACAATGTACCACGAAACCCCAAACCCCAGACTGTCCCTCTAGACGATGTCTAGATGTCAGGATGACCCCCAGGTCGACGGGACCTCATCTAGTAGGAAGACCAACAGATATAGCACTGATCTACCGTGTGCACCCAGACTATACCTGTAGACGATGCCTAGGTATTAGGATGATTCCCAGCTCGACGGGACATCACCTAGGCGGAAGAACAACAGGTGTAGCATTAGTCTACCGTGTGCACCCAGACTGCCCCTGTGGACGATGTCTAAGTATCTGGATGATCCCCAGTTCAACACGACGTCATCTACAAGGAGAAGCACCAGGTATGCTCTCGATTCACCGAGGAGCCCCGAACTGTCCCTGTAGATGATGTCCATGTGTCAGGATGACTCCGAAATCGACACACCATCTACAACAAGAAGCACCAGGTGTGCTCTCGATTCACCGAAGAGCCCCGTATAGTCTCTGTAGACGATGTCTAGGTGTCAGGATTACTCCCAGGTCGACGGGACACTATCTACAATCATAAGCACCAGGTGTGCTCTCGATCCACCGAGGAACCCCGAATTGTGCCTGTAGATGATGTACAGCTATCAGGATGACTCCCAGGTCGAAGGGACATCTACTACAGGGAGTGATCCAACACCAGGCGTCAGCATATAAAAGTATAATATAATTAAAAAATAATGAGTAACCTCAAAACGACCGAAGAAAAATTGGACCGGAGAAAAATTGATGGGTGGGCGTTGGCGCCAGCGACTGGGGCTATATAAGCCCAGCCGCGACAGCACAGCGGGCAGTTCAGTTAGAGCTTCTGATCCGAGCGTTGCCGTGAGCACACGCCACCGTTGGGAGAGCACTAAAAGAACCACCGACACATGGCCGTTTCGTGCGAACACGTGACGGCGCAGATATCTAGAAACACCGCACCGCTGTCTGGATTACCGCTGTGAGCACACAGGGTAATCCAGATCCACTAGGTATCTGGAGGAGCACCTTCGTTAGCATACGTGGCGCAACTACAGGCACTAAAGCCACCGCCAACTACCGTCCCGCCGTTTCTCCGTCCCTATTACCGCTGTGAGCACACAGCGTAATAGGAACTAGAAACTCACTGCAGAGACTTGCAGAGTCGTGAGCACACGTCTCTTTCAGACTCTGCACACACTACTAGCCACACCTCCACCGTTCCGCCGTTCCACCTGCCGCTGTTCGCACACAGGGCAGGAGGAGCCGCAAGAAGCAGCCACAGTATCAGGTTGAGTCGTGCGCACACGTCTCAACCAGGTCCTGTGGAATAAAACTTCACACACACGCACCTCCACAGTTCCGCCGTTTCATTTGCCGCTGTGCGCACACAGGGCAAGGGAAACTGCGAGAAACGGCCACAATATCAGATTGAGTCGTGCGCACACGTCTCAATCAGATCCTGTGGAACACCGACAGACACATAACGACACCGTTCCGACGTTCCTCTGTTCCACCTGCCGCTGTGTGCACACAGGGTAGGAGGAAGCCAGGAACCGGCACGGAGACCGCGCAAGATCATGCGCACACATTCTTGTGAGGACTCCGTGATTACAGACTCACAACTGGGTATTCTGCCGTTCCTATTGTCACTGTCCGCATACAGGACATAGGGACAACCGAACAACCGCACTTGGGAACTCCAGGCCGTGCGTACACGGTTCCATTGTAAGCGATGGAGTAAATTGTAAGCCTGCGACACCGTACCGTACCGTACCTTTACCGCGCCATATCGGATAGAATATAAGGATTAATTGTAAAGACTTGTTTGGTTACAGGTGGCGAATGACAACACGCCCTATCAGTAATTAAATGTATGAACACTTAAAACCGAATCAGAACGTAGTTATTCTTATCCTACTTCCCTCTCCGAACCCTGGTCCCGACTGAATATAACCGGTGCGAGGGAAACCCAACCGTTACAAACATATCGATATTGTTAAAATATTAAATGTATTTGTCAAGAGTAGGAATGAGGTGAGGTATTGCAATTGAGTGAGATTATAGGTTTATCCTTAATGTGTGAGCTTATGATAAAGGTAGCATCTTTGATATCAGACGTTTTTGGAATTTTTGAGAAGTAGTTATGAGTTTCTAGTTTTTTAAAGAATTCAAAATAATGGATGAGTGAGTTTGTCAGGTTTATAGGCTATTTTTTTTAATGTCAAAAATTGTAGCTTCAGTACTGTGTTCTTGTAATTGTGAGAGAGTTTTTTGATTATGCAAAGTGTCAGGTACGTTTTCTTGGCACATAAATGTTGTTTAATTTGTTGCTATGTGTGCTATTAAGTTGTTCTATGGTTCTGAATCTGTTTTCGATGTAGGATTAGAATGTAGGTTCGGTATTGTCAGTGTGTGATTGTAGTTGAATTAAAGTTCATTCTTCTGTTTTTCTATTGAGTGTATCCTTGCGTTTGCGTCATTAATCTCTAGCCTTACGAAACGCCTTTGTTTTTCTTATTTAATATGCAAAAATTTACTAAGAAAGAGATGTTACACCGTTGCATGTAGATTTCTCGGGAAGATGTTACTACTCCTGCACGTAAGGCCGAATAGAGTCATTTAAAGAACATAGTACGTGCTAATGGAAGTACAATAACAACTATAGTAATAAACACAACGTAGACAAAGTCGAGAATACGTTAACCATACTTGGATCGCATGATAAGTGAGTTCTGACTCTCACTGGATAATTTGGAGTCACGTCCTTCCCCAGCACGGCAAATACCAGTGGGTGTAGACGCGCAGCCAGAGTAGGGGTATGTTCTTGTAAGAATAATTATGTAACACTTGGATTCCGTAAGTTTTTATTTTAACTCTCTCGATTAATAATACTTGTTTTGATCTTGTTGACCATTTTCTGTTCCTTTTTGTGTTTTATTTGAAGTTGCTACTGGAGAGAGAGAGAGCGAGAGAGAGAGAGAATTCTTCCCTCCACGTAGAGCTACTCACACGCTGGCATCGTCCCTGTCCCTCTCTCCTACTCCTGTGTTGCGCATGGCTCTCCCGCTCGCACTCGGCGTTGATTGCTCGATCTCTCTTATTCATGTGGTATGGATGCTCATTGTCTTCCTCTTGTATATAATCTATGTATGCAAATAACAGGCTACTCATAGCGATCGTGGTGTCTGCCCTTCTCTTTTCGCCGTATTCCTCGTTAATAAAAAAAGTAATATTCCTCCAATTAATAATTGCTCACAAAAGTTAAACGTAATTTCAGTCTCGGTGAAACGGATTCGTGAAGAGACTCGTCTGTCAAAAATGTATATTATCCCGATACTTTGTACTCTTCATCGGAACATTAAAAATACTTATCGTTTATTAACCGGAGTTCGGCCTCGAGTGCGTCCCTACCAGAGGCCCTGCCCATCTTCAGACTTCTGCCCATTGGTCTTCCGTTGAGGATTGTCGTATTACAGACGTGCGCGTTAGCGTGCTTCCAGATTTCTTCCCGTACACTAGCCTGTGACTTTCCCTCAGAGACCTTTACGTGGACTTGCGCGCTTCCTTTTCTCTCTTCTGTCTTTTTCGTCCTTTCTTTCTCTTCTTTTTTTTCTTGGCAGATTTCTGTCTTCTTTTTCGAGCTTTACGAGGGGCAGTGCTACCATTTCGCTGATGCTGATGCATTAAGGGGACAAAAAAGTCCTATGGGCTGAAAAATAAAAATACAAAAAATTAATATATAAATTGAAGTTTTTATTGAGATATTTTTAATACTAAAACTAGGACATTACCTACAATTTGAGCTCTTATAGGCCTCATATACTGCTATGTGGTAGCGGTGACAGTACAGACACCAATGAAAGTATTTTGTCACTGTTTTTTTAGAAGTTATACACATCTATCATTCTCATGGCAGGTGTGTAGAACTTATAAAAATAATTTCAGCCCATTTCATCCATCCATTCTCCTGGAATCCTACGGACAGTGAGCTGAAATCAGGACAAATCAATATTAGTTAAAAACAACGTTAAAGTTTGGAGTTACAATTATAGTTATAAGTTTACTTACAAAACAGTCAATCAAGTGCGTTCAATTATATCTTTTTCCATTTGTCAAGACCAACATTTTGACTACTCATATGGTATGTTTCATCATACCACATCAGGTCTGTATGACAATCTTTACCTGGAAGTTAAAAAAGACATTTTAATTATTTTCTATATTAGTTTAAATATTAATATATCAGGGTAAAATTGAAAAAATGTTAACTTACTTTATAATATAAATATAAAATATATACTTAACTTTTATAAAAATGAATTGGTGAATATTTTTATTTGGCACCATACTATTCATGTGTATATACACACATACATAACCTCACCTGTAAGATTCATAGAGAGAGGCAGGTAGCAAACTCTTTCACTTAACAAAATTAATGAATATTTCTGATTTATAATGACGATATAAAAATACAGAGTACACAAGTAGTACTAAGTACACAAGTATACTTACTTCATTTATTTCCAATAATGCTGGCAAAGCCTTGTAACGAGGAAAAGCCGTTTTTCCTCCACGAGCCATTGCCAGAAATATCAAGTCCAGGTGTACTTGCTGGTGTTTCTTCTGCTTTGCTACAGTCTTACAAGTTTTGCTCAACAGTTGGTTTGTTGAATCAAATGCTGACTGTGCCACTGGCTTCAGCGTTTCCATAATACCACAGAAAGTGGTGAGGCCAGCGTGTCCATGACCAAGAGCACGTGCTGCAATTACTGATCTTCTGTTGATCTCGTACGTCTGATTGAGTAATTCAATCTTCTTACATGAATTAATTTACGCTAATTCACCATACTGATTGCACAGTACATCTATCTTGAATCCTAAGCCATTGACTCCTGAATCATTGAGTTGCACTTCACTATGGCATTGTTTATAACACAAAATCTTTTGTAGCTCAGGGAACGGAATATTGATATCAATATTGAAATCATATTGTTCCTGACCTCCCAAATGCTTTCTGCTACTGATGAAGTTTTAAAGTTTGAAGTGTTGGTTCATCCTCGGTTGAACTTCCTAAAAATCTTCTAGGTCGTTTCCTGGTCCTGCCAAACGAGTACTTGGCATCCGGATGAGTAGATGCACTTTTTCTACTACACTTTAATTATCTATTTTAAAATATTTAAATAAAACGTTACAATAACTGAGACAAATTATCACGAGTTTCCAACAATACTGTCACACATGCGCTCTATCATTTATCAAGAGGAGGTACGCATCGCGCAGATATTCAAATTTAAATTTTGAAATTGTTAGTTACACGTCTTGTATAGAAAAGGCGCGATCTTCTCAAGATTTTAGTATATGCTTAAATTAATTTATTTATACGTATACACGTGTAATTTTTTATTAAAATATACGTAAAAAATATATATATATTATAACGGGTTGCTACCCGTACCCACGCGGTATTCAAGGCAGGTTGAGCGAGCGACGACACAGGCAGCATTGGCTATAAGGATAGCATGCTTGCTTAGAGATCTCGGGGACGCCGGATCGATCCTCGGTCCCGGCGCTCCTTTTGTGTTTTTCGTCGCTCACCTAAGGTCCCACCCCGTTACAATATATATGACTTATATATTACAGGTATTAATAATAATATATTACGGGGAGCTGACGAAGCCATTGGCAGGGTCAGACGTGTAGATAGGGAGTGTGCTTAATACGCGACTTTTTTTGGTTTGAATAGAAAAGGTAAATAGTAAGAGGAATACAAAGTGAAAGTGGAGAGAAAGGTGAAAAAAAGAGGATAATAGGAAAAGAAAGGGCGAGAAAGGGAAAAGGGAGAGAAGGGAGAGAAGGAGAAAGTACAAGGAGGAGGTTAGGAAAGGTAGAAAAGGACGGAGATAGAGGAGAGAGCGGCAAAGCCGCGGGCCATGAACAATAGAGAAGAGGAGACGGCAGAGGTGACGATAGGGAACCAAGAACAAAGGAACGAGGAGGAACAGGAATTTAAGACTCCGAGCGGACCGGAGCGGGAGCCGGAGAGGGAAACTCAAACGTGCAGGTGGGAAAGCACGCCGAAGACAGGGAAAGGAAGAAGAAAGGAAAGCGGAGGAAAAGGGGGAGCGCTAAGGCAATTGGAGCTCTTAGAGAGCTTCAAAGCAGACAAAACGGAAAGGGGAAAAAGGAAAGAAAGGTCACCGGAAGAGAAAGAGGACAAAAAGAGAGAGAGGAAAGAAGACAGGAGAGAGAGAGACACGTCAGAGAAGAACGGACCGACGGGGAGATTCCCGCCAAAGAAGGAGGAGGGAAAGGAAGGCGAGAAAGAGGGGGAGATGGAGAAATTTCAAGGAACATTGGAAAGGATCCTGAAGACCCTGGAGGAGGAGAAGGAGGAAAGGAGAAAGGACAGGGCAGAATGGGAGAGAAAATGGATAGAAACGGAAGAAAGGATGAATAAGAAGTTGGAGGAGGTGAGAAGTCTAGTGCAGGAGGAGAAGAGGGAGAGGACAAGGGCGGAGGAGGAGATGAAGAGGGCAAACGAGGAGGAGAGGAGAAAGAGGGAAGAGCGAGAAAGAGAAATGGAGGAGAAGATAAAGAAAATGAAGGAAGAGGCGAAAACTAGGCAGACAGAAGGAGGAGACCAGAGAGGGGAAAAGGGGTCAGAGGAAAGGGAGCAAGAGAAGAAGCAACTGAAAGAGCTAGAGTGGAGAATTGAGGAAGGGGAGAGAGAAAGGAAAAGGAACAATGTGGTGGTATCAGGTCTGAAAGAAGGAAAATGGGACAAAGCGAAGGTGGAAGAATGGGTAGAGGAGAAGCTGGGGATTACGGTAAAGGTGAAAAGGACGTGGGTCATCAGAGGAAAAGGTAAGAGTAAAATAGGAGTGGAATGTGAAAATAGAGAGGAGAAAGAGAAAATGATGGAGGAAAAGAGCAAGTTGAAGGGGACAGACTGCTTCATCGATCATGATTTGACGTGGCGAGAGAGGAGAAATAGAGAAAGATTGAACGGGCTCGCAAGAGAATGGAGAAGAGAAGGAAAACCAGTGAAAGTAGGAAGAAACAAGCTAACGGTAGGAGACATGACATACTTTTGGAACGAAAGAGAGGATAGGCTTTTTCGAGAGGGGGAGGCAAGATGGAGGTGAGAAGGAGAAAAGGGATGAAAGGGGAAAAAGGAATAAAAAGGAGAATTTGAAGGTGCTGAGCTGGAATGTGGCAGGACTGAAAGGAATAGAAGAGGAAGGATGGAGATACATACTAGGATTCGACGTCATTTGTCTACAGGAAACATGGGCAGAAAGCGGGGAGGAGGAAGGAATAAGGAGGAGAATGAAGGGATTCGAAACAGAGGTAAGAGAGGCGAAAAAGGGGGGAGCAGAGGGAGATTAAAGGGAGGAATGGTAATGGCAGTCAGGAAGGATAGGAAAGAGGACAAAGTGGAATGGTTGAGAGGAAGATCTGGAGAAGTCATAGGAGGCAAATGCACTATGAAAGGGGAAAAGTGGTGGATAGGTTCGACTTACATGAGGGAGGAGAAGGAGAGGAACTATGAAGAAATAGAGGAGATGATAGAAAGAGCGGGAGGGGAAAAGATACTCTGGTGTGGAGACCTGAACGCGAGAACAGGGCAAGAGGGAGGTTTTTTAGACGAAAAGGGAGTGGAGGAAAGGAGGGAGTCAAAGGATAGAGTAGTGAACAGAGAGGGCGAAGAGCTGCTAAATAGGTTAAAAGAGTGGGGGCTTTCAATCCTAAATGGAAGTACAGAAGGGGATGAGGAAGGGGAACTAACGTACGTGGGGGAATGGGATGCTCGGTAATAGACTATGGGATAGTAAATGAGGAAGGCAGGAGAAAGGTAACGTCAATGAAGGTAGTAGATAGAATGGAGTCAGATCATGGAGCACTGGAAGTGGAAATAGAGGCAGGGAAAAGTTCGGAAGAGTGGGAAGAGGAAATGAAAAGAACAGTGTGGACAGAGGAGGCCAGCAGGGAGTATAGAGGCTGGCTAGATAAAGGGGGGGAAGCAAAAACATGGAGGGATTTAAAGATAAAAATAAGAAACGCGATCCAAACAAAGAGGGGGAGAAGAAAAAGGAGAGATGACAACAGATGGTGGGATGAAGATTGCAGGAAGAAGAGGGCAGAAATGAAAAGGGCAAAAAAAGGGATAAATAGGTGGGGAAAAGACAGGTTCATGCAGGCGAAAAGAGAGTTAAGGAACATGTATAGGAAAATAAAGGAGGAAGGGATGAAAAAAGAGCTAAGGGAGGCAAAGGAGGATAGGTCAGGAAAAAAGTTCTGGAGAATGGTGAAAAGGAGAAGAAAAGGAAAAAGGGAGCAGATAGATAAAGGGATAGGAGATAAGAGCTGGTTAGAGTTTTTTAAAGGGCAACTGGGAGAGAGAGAAACGCAGGAAAGAAGGAGAGATAATGAGGAAGAGTCGGGGGAAGAAGAGGAAGAAGAGGAGAGAGAGATAGAAGTAGAGGAAGTAAGGGAAATAATCAAGAAGTTAAAGGAAAAGAAAGCACCAGGAGAGGATGAAATCCAGAATGAGGCATGGAAGCAGGGAGGAGAAAAGATTGCAGAGGAACTAACGGAGATACTAGGAAAAATTTGGAAAGGAGGAGGACTGCCAGAAGAGTGGAGGAGAGGGATAGTCACGCCAATTTATAAGAAAGGAGATAAGGGGGAGTGTAAGAACTACAGAGGAATTACACTAATGGACACAGGATACAAAATATATGCGGAACTGATAAAGGGAAGATTGGAGAAGAAACTGGAAGAAGAGGAAAAGTTAAGCGACACGCAGATGGGATTCAGAAGAGGGAGAGGTACAACGGACGCTATATACGTGGTAAACAAGGCGGTAGAGCAAGAGCTAAGGAAGAAAGGAGGGAAGATATACGCGTGCTTCGCGGATATGAAAGCAGCCTTTGACAAAGTAAACAGGGAAGAAGTGTGGAAGATGATGAGGAAGCTGGGAGTGAATAGAAGGATAAGGGAAAGGGTAAAGGAAATTTATGAGAAGACTGAGTGTGAAGTAAGGATAGGGGAAAGGAATGTAGGCAGTTTTGAGACGCAGAAGGGAGTGAGACAGGGATGCCCGCTGAGTCCACTGCTGTTTAACGTGGCAATGGCGGACTTGGAAGGAGAGATGGGATAGGTACAAGAAGGAGGGATAATACTAGGGAGAAGGAAAGTATGGTCAATCTCATATGCAGATGACGTAGTAATGCTAGCAACAAACGCGAGCGGGTTGAAACAAATGCTAAGAAGATTCAAAGGATACATCAAAAGAAAGGGTTTGGAGCTAAACACAGAGAAAACGAAGATCATGATTTTTAGAAACGGAGGAAGAAGGAGGAGGGAAGAGAAATTTGAATGGGATGGAAGGGAGATAGAGGTGGTGAAAACATTTGAATATTTGGGTTACACGATGAAAGAAAATGGGAAAGAGGAAGAACAGGTGAAGAAGGTGAAAGGAAGGGCAAATGCGCTGATAAGCACCCTGTGGGGCCTAGGAGAGGCGGCGTTCAAGGACAGCTGGAAGATGAGAATGAAGCTGTTCGACGCTCTAGTACAGAGCGTAATAGAATACGGGGCGGAGATATGGGGTTGGAAAGGGCAGGAGGATTTAGAGAAAATACAGAGAAAGTACATCAAATGGGTGCTGCACCTAGACAGGACAACGCCGGCACATGTGATTCATTGGGAGACGAAAAGGTTCAAATTAGAGACAAGGACAAGGAAAAGGGCAGTTAGGTTTGAAAGGAAACTGAGGAGAGCAAAAGAAAGTACTTTGCTAGGAGAATGCTGGAGGCTGCTGAAGAGAGAGGGAGAAAGGAGAGAATGGAAGGGTAGAGGGAAGGACGTGAGAAGAATGGAATTGGAGAAGTGCGGGATATCGGTGGAGGAGTATACGAGAAGAATGGAGGAGGAAGAGGGAGTGGAGGAGGAAATAGAAAGGATAAACAAAGACACACAATGGCAGAAGTGGAGAGAGGAAATAAAGGAGTCCAGATATGCGGGTGAGATAAGGGAGGTAATGTTGGAGCAGGGAGAAATACCAGAGTACCTGATGGAAGTGGGAGAACACAGAAGAGGAGCGCTCAACGTTACGGCAAGGTTCAGATTAGGGTGTGAGACAAGAGGGAATAAATACTGGAAGAAGGAAGAGGAAAGGGTATGCAGGCTATGTGGGAGTGAGGAGGAGACGCTTAAACATGTGTTCGAAGAATGTGTGGAGACGAAGATAGAGGGGAAAAAGTGGCAGGAGACAGTCGGAGGGAGAAGAACGCAAGTGGGGAAACTCTATAGCACGATATGGAAGAGGAAAAATAAAGAAAGACAGCAAGAATAAAGAAGGGGAAGGCAAGAAAGGAAGGAAAAGATAGGACGAAGCAGAAAGGAGATTTGAAAAGCGCGCGCAAAGCATGCGGGGAAGTCTAGGGAAAGTCCCCTAGGAGGAACAAGACGGAGGGAACAGGGAGAAGAAAGAGGAACGAGAAGAACAGAAAGGAGAGCACATGGTGAGGTGAGCAGAGAGGTTATAGCAGGGAATCAGAGAGCGTGTAAAGGCAGAAGTGAGAAAAAAGATAAAGAACCGAAGGCGACAAAAAAGTAGGAGGGAGAGATGTCGAAACACGAGAGAAGAGTGGAGAGAGAGATGCGGGATATGAGAGAGGAGTTGAAAGAGTGGAAGGTGAAGCTGCAGCTGGAGAGAGGGAGAAGAGAAGCGGCGGAGAGAAAGATGATGGACATAGAAGGAGACGTAGAAATATTGAAAGGTAAACTGAGTGAGGAAAGGAGAGAGAGGGAGAAGGTGCAAAGAACAGTAAAAGAATTAAAAGGAATGATAGAAAAATTGGAAGGTAAAATGAGGAGAGAGGAGAGAAAAGGGATTGAAAGGGAAAGGATAAATGTAAAAAGTGAGGTTAGGATCGTGAACAACAAGAGAAAGAGGACGGAAGGAGGGAGGAGCAAAGTAGGAGAGAGAGGTGTGATAATACATAAAGGGACTAACTGGAGCGAGAAGGAGGTGCTGCAGGACTGGCTAGATGAGATCCTGGAGGGAACGAGTTGGGAGTTGGAAGAGACGGCAAACCAGGACACAAAAAAGATAATATTCGCGGCAGAAGAGGAAATGGAGAAGATATGGAGGAGGAGAGATGAAATAAATGAAGGGGGAAAGGTGAGATTAGAACAGTGGATGAGCTGGGAGGAGAGAAAGGCTAAAAAAGAAGCAATGGGGATAAGAGAGAGAAGGAGAGAGGAAGCGAAAAGGAATGGGGAGCTTCTAAAGAACGGGGACTTCAAAGTGAGGGTGGATGGAATAATGTACGAGTGGAAGGAGGAGGAGGGAAGAATCAGAAGGGTGAGAGAGGAAGAGAGGAGGGAAGAAGAGATCAGAGAGGAAAGGAGGAAGAAGGAAGATTAGAAGAAGAGATAAAAGAAAAAGAAAAAAAAAAAAAAAAAAAAAGCAAAAAAAGGATGCGTATTAATGCACACAAATGTTTTATATTGTTAGTTAAGAAAATATTGTAAAATACTTAATGTATAAAAACAATAAAGCTATTATTATTATTATTAATAATATATTACAAATCATAATTTTTTATTTATTTCTTCGTTTATTAAGGAAAAATTAAAAATACGTAATTTTCCAAAAAAACGTTAAAAAGATAGATTCAGTATTTAGCTTGTAAGTTTGGGACGAAATTTTTTTGTTCAAAAACGGTTTTCGAGAGCTTATTTTTTGTGCAATTTGCTATCAAAATATCATATAAAAAATCGATTTTTTCAAGTAATAGGACTGTGTTGTCCCCTTAATGATATTCTTCAGCATTTGTTGCTAAAGTTACCTCCTCACTTTCTTCCTATCATTTTGAAAGGCCTTTGTGTCAACCAGAATGCTGTCTCCAAAGAGTTAGTCTCTGCGGTTTGATCCCGTCCTTTACCTATTGATTAATTTTCCTCTACAAGATTTACGCCTTATACATTTCCTACAATTTGACCTTAATTAGTATGAAGACTAACTCCTCCTTCTACGATTCACGGATGTCTAACTTTCTTATTCTACAGTTATTATCTCCTCTTGGAAGATGTTATTTCTAGGATATCCTGGCCCAACTTCTTCCATTGTTGTAAATCAATTTCTTCTTTCTTTTGTTTTCTCTCTTTACTCGCCTTTCTCAGCAGCATGCTACGACGGTCTCTGACAAACACGAGATCCAACAAGGGTGCCACTCGGTACCACTGTAGCCACAAGGATTTTCATCGCCTAATAGAAACCACCCTAGGCCCCTGTACTACCCGGCAGCCTGGAAGTACCAGAAATCCAGTTGATCTCACATTCTTGGTCATCAGCATTTAAAACAGAGTCACATTGCGGTAGTCAGCGCGTGACTAGTCGATGAAAATTCCGACGATACAGCTCCCGAAGGTACACCAGGGGTGCCATACATTTTTTCATGATCAAATGTTATAGTAGACTGTGAAGAAAAATTAACCGTCTATTTAGCGCTGCAGTAATTCACTATTTAAAACAAATCCTTCAACCTTTATCAACTATTTATGTTCTGACAAATTAAATAACTAAAATTGACATCACAATAATTTTATTGGTTTTTAAACCTTATAGGTTCGGAATTCGGGTGATTTACGTGGCGGATTCGAATTCAACGTTTTATAATCTATAAAATATGTCATCGTAACATAAATTTACACAATATATGTTACGACTTTGTAGTAGCAAACAGTCTTTTTCTAAAAAATTGCCACTTTTAGACTTGATTTTAACGTTACCATGCCAATAAATTGGCATGGTAACGTTAAAAGGTTTCTCATACAGTTTTCATATGTTTTGTGAACTGTTACACATTTTGAAA